>CALYDD020000231.1:0-111947 GCA_944472135.2 Trichobilharzia regenti | reverse complement strand
CAATGTGTGTACTGCAGATCTAATAGTCTGTGACAACGATTCCGCTTATGGAAGGTGCGAGATTTTTTTGAGTTAGGCAGATAACACGTAATCAAGGAAAGCGCGAAGAACCAAAGCCTCCTGTGTTTATTGTAATCTCAGAAGTACCAGCGTTATTATTCTGTGCAAAACTTTCACATAACAGGAAAATAGCTCACAGTTTGTCTTAAATAATCTCATATACTTTCCTTTGAAGTTAAAAAATAAGAAACAAGGTGCTTTAAGTATTTTCGCGTTTTGACTGGGTCACACATTCTTTTCAGAGTTTTGCCAAGTAGATCTGTGTGCTGATTAATTAATACCACTCAAAAACATTCCTGTTTATTCTTTTGTTATCTGTCTTAAGTAACTTCTAGACAAACTAGGTCAGTTAGTTTACTTTTCTTTTATTCAACAATAGAATTCTGTTCAAAATGAACTCATCAAATCTCTTATGATTACTTCCTTCTCGTCGGAAATACCGTTCACTCATTTGTCACCTCAGCCTACACATATATTTGTTTATGTCTAGAAAAAATTTATTCAATGTCTTTTACACTGCTTGATTCAATATTTGTTATACTGCCGCTGTGTTGTTTGAAATATGTCAAAGTTACCGACACCTCTCACATTCATGATGACCAGTTTAGTTAAATGACGGCTGAGTTTATTTTCTCCCATTGGAAACTGAACATTTCTCAGATAATGAAAATAATCTAGCATCAGTCAGAATATCTTTGCCTATGATCTTCTACTGATATTATTTGGAGTCTGAATAAGAATCAACCAGTTGGTTGTGAGGTCGAAAATGAATTTGAGGAGACGGTAGACTTTTGAATTGACTGGAGAGGGATGTTATTTTACGGTCCCTTCAGTGACTTTTGTTCCACTCATCTCGATCTCTTTCAACAAATTTGTGTGATAGTAAGTTCTCGGTAGGATTGTCCTGCAGATTTTCTTCTATACACCGGCCGAGTTCAGACGATTGGAAATTGATATTTGAGTGATGATGCTTGGTCTCCTCATCATCATTCATGCTGTCACGCGTAGTGGAAGCAATGCTGCTGGTAGTGATGTTAATGGTTCATTATCTTGGTTAATTTCGTCTTATCTATGTTCGCTTGAATTCGTATCTTCGTTACACTGATTCTTCTTCTTTGGTCTTCACCTGTAAGTCTTCAAGTCTGAGCAAAATTTGACAGAAGTCACATACAGTCGTCTTGTTGTCTTCTCTCTCCTAACAGCTTCCGATATAACCCAGTCCATCACACTTAGAAATATCGCCGATGATAATAGGCAGAAAACCGTGTCGTACTCCTATCTCCACTTCAAAGGCCTCACTGAGTTTTCCATTGTGGATCACATAACACGTAACGGCCATTTTAAAATAGCCAGCTGTTAAAGTAGATTGTTGAATGTTTCTGCCACTGTCTATTATCGATGCCGTTTCCAAATTACGTCAAGGGTCAACACTATCGACTTTTCAAAATGTGCGAAATTGAGGCAGATATTTCATTTACAAGTATTGGTTTTGTAGGGATTTTGTTTGATTGCATGGAGGATTTCATCATGAGCTGACATCAGTTAGAGAACCACTGTAAACCTGGGAGTACTGGACAGCTGTTTCGTTTTATTTTGGGACTCTTCAGATATTTCATTGTCGATCCATACTCTGTTCGATGACGATGCTCCGAGTTGCTTTTTGATCTCCATATGATTCGTTTTTCTCTGAATCCAGGTTTCTCGGCCGACCCGATTCCTACTTCTAAAGTATGTGTTATTTTCTCCACGATTACACGACTCAGTATTCTTCCTAGCATAGAGGAATGATCCATTCAACGCAAAGTAAGCTTAACATGGCCAATTCCTGGTGGTTTGACAAGCTAGCCAGCCTGTTTTCCAGCCAGTAGGTAAGAAGCTTTGCTTATTTTCAAACTTCTTGCAAAAATGGGGCAAGGATGTATTTTGATGGCTGTGTATCCGTTTTCAGTGTTTCTGTAGGAATTCCACCCTGTAGAGCCATTTCACTTACTGTCTTTGAACAATTTGACCATATTGGAAAGATGTGCTTTTGTTCGAGGATTGGTGTCCACTGGCAGTACGTTGTGTACCTGATGTTGGTAATATTTTTGATTGTCATGAGAACATTCCTATCATGGCTTTTAATTTAGCCTCTATAGATAGTAGACATATCTACTCACTAGCTTCTCGGAGGCTTTTATCCCCTGCGTTACTTCTCCCATCTGATTCCAGAGGAGGACATGCTCATTTTTCATATTTCTGCCGTGCTTTTAATTTTTCATTATGACTTCGTTGGTCGAATTTCTCACCGCACACCAAACCATCTTTCTTCGTCCTGGCGTAGCGTCGGTGCCTGAACTAGGCAGATTTAGCTGATAATAATGATAATAGCAATAGTCTTAGTAACGACAATAATGAGAATAGCACCGTTAATACTATTTGTAATTACTGGGGAATGAAGGTGATTTTTTGAAAGGGGGAAAGAAACAAATATTCAGAATAACACGAATAGAAGGTAAACAAACGTATACACAGAACGAAGAAAGTAGTGAGACAGAAAAGACTACGGACATGCGAGGAAGTTATTGCGTTAAGGTTACTTGCAGTGTTACATTGCAGTAGATGAGAACGAATCCGGTATCAGGTTGGTGGGACACATATCGGGTGTTTTCACATGATAACTGTATTGCTGTTAGAAGCATTCCAATGACGGCGTACATGTTATAGCTCTAGGCAGGCAATGAGTTTTTAACTTTAGTTGAAAACTAGTGTGCTCTTTCCACCTAGATTTTCCATTACTGTTGAAACTATTTGGATCGTAGACATAGGTGTGTAACACACATAAGCCGTCTGAGTGCTGGAAAGAATAACGTAGATATAGGGATCATCCATATTACCCACATGTATCATCCACACATCTCAGAATTCACGTTGTGGTTTAACCACCACCAATCCTATGCATGTAAGCACTGCTCATCAAGTAAGAAGATAGCTAGGCATGCATAGAACACTTTCCTTGGCCTGTAAATTGATGTAGCTCCACATTTTCATCGACTGACTTTCTATCAATACATATTATGTCGATGTTACTCGCCCTATTACACCACCTAAGACGGCAGACACAACGTAGAAACCTGTGATCAAAAACAGCTGGAAATTTTGTATCGTCCACCTTCGATGGATATGTCCCATAACCATGAATGTAACTATTTTGATATGATTATTATCAGTAACTTATATTGCAATCGTTACCCAGTTTTCAATGCTTTATCACTACGTGCTGTATCTAATCAACATAACTAATATTGAATTTTATATCATTACATGTTTCAAAGGAACAAATTTCACTAATTCTCTAGGCGAAGCCTACAAGCATAATCATTACATTGATAAACATTTTATAGAAATATACACAGAAATCATATATTAGCATGTTCACAATGTATAATTTATCCTCATAACAACTACAGATAGTATATGTATTTACTGGATAGTAGGAGTGTATACTGATGTGAATAGGAAAATCATTTCGAAAAATTAGGAGGATGCTACAAATATAATTGTGCAATCTAATCGCCTGATTGTGAGGAAGCATCCCCGGCTATTTCTCGTCAAAGAAATTCCTTAAAATGTTGGAAGGTTAGACAGAATATAATGAATAAACTTCACTTGAAAGTTGCTTACTTTAGAAATTCTCATATATTTTTGTCTATTCCATAAAAACATAAAGATACACACCAAGAAGCATCAACGATCATTCAATAATCAGCACCGTAGGTGAAAGTCAGATTTTGCATGATAAAACATGAGTTAAGCAATGGAAGATATAGTCAGTCGACTGAGGAGTAAGAACGAATAAGTGAATGAATCTCACATTCAGCCTGTTCATTGATTGAGTTAGCTGGTGGCTCACCCACCTTTGTTTGAGTGTTACCACGTGATCGCTTGCTTCACCGGTGAACTTCGAGTATAAATAGAAAGGTGAGAGTAGGTCTCAACTAGTAATGGTAGTAGTAGCTTCAAATTGACAGTAAACCATCAAAACAACAACAATGCAGATGTTCACTGTATGTTCGAATACTCTTGTCTAATATTGTATCCCTCCATGATGGTGATTTCTTTCACTTCAGCTCGTCTTAGTTGTACTGGTTGTATCATTTGAATGTGAAATGGGAGGTTAGTCATCCTCATGACCTAATTCCCTCACCGGATATAATTTCTTTATTAAACCATATATATACGATTGTACAGCTTGATAATAAATTCGTTGAAAAGAGTCTCTTCGCTGAAAATTGTGTTCTTAATGCTACAATGGGAATTATTAAATTATTGAAAAAATGCAAAGACCCAATGACGATGAAGGAACTTAATGGTTTCCTACGGTATTCTGTCAAACTTGCGTTAGTGAAATCCGAGATTAACTTTCTTGAAAGCTGTATCAGTAAAAATGAATATCCTAATTTATTTTGGAAAGCGCTTAGACGTAGCCGTATATGTCCTAATTCCAAAACATTAAAGCGCCACACACTTAATCATATTGATGCAATCAGTTCTCGTGTGGTAGAATTAAACAGGAACATAACTCTGAGAAGTCATGTTCTGTTTGAACTTTCGACTGATGAACGCCGGCAATTCGAGGAATACGTTTCTTGTGTCATTGAAAAACAGTCCCAGTCTGCTAACCTCAAGCATCTTGACAGTCTCAAGCAGGTATTAGCAGAAAAGCGATTCCCGACTGACCCCAATAAGTATGTATTTAATTATTCCTCCGTCACTCTTTCTGAAATTCAACTACAAGCCCTACCACTGGGCCCCAAATTCTGCAACAGTTCATCCAAAGTCAACAGACTGCATACTCAAGTGCAGCTCGAAAATCTTATTAATCAGACCAACGATCTTACACCCACATCACCTGAGGAATTCCAATACTTTAAATCCACAGTTCTTGATTGCTGTCATCAGTATAGTAGTTCAAAACCTAGCTCGAATAATCTTCTGACTAAAGAGCATATAGACCAACTGAAAGAGCTAGAGAAGAATGATGATATTATCATATGCCGTCCAGACAAAGGTGGGGGTGTCGTAGTTATGAATCGCCAAGATTATAATGATAAAATCTCAGTGATCCTTTCTGACCAAACGAAATTCGCCAAACCCGACGGTGAAAAGAACAAGACACATTTAATTGAAAATCAACTGACTGATGTCTTAAAGAATATGAGGAATAAGTCAGCAATATCGTCAGAAATATACGAACGCATCAGACCAGTAGGCTCCATTATACCACGTTTGTATGGACTACCTAAAATACATAAGACAGGATAACCCCTCCGTCCAATCCTCATATGGCGGGCTCTCCTTATCACGGAATCGCCCAATGGCTAGCCGAAATATTGGAACCAGTCAGAAGGCAAGTATCTAAGTTTTCCATTGATGATACGTTTAAATTTATTGATAGTATTAAAGATTTTAATGTCTGAGAAAAAGTCCTGTTCTCATTAGATGTCACGTCGCTATTTACCAATGTTCCTCTCATGGAAACTGTTAGCTATTTATGTGAGTATATTGATACACATGGTTTGGAAATAGGTTTACCGACAATCCACCTCAAAGAACTATTATTGAGATGCACGTTGAATGTTCAGTTCACCTTCAACAATGAGATCTATAGACAGAGAGATGGCATTGCCATGGGATCACCACTGGGTCCTTTGTTAGCTGATTGTTTTATGGCAAAGCTGGAAAATTCTCAACTTAGTCAAACCATCGGGCATTTTGACATTTATAAAAGATACGTAGACGACACTTTCGTCATCTGCGATAAGAAAGTAGTTCTTGATGATGTCTTGTTCGCCTTCAACAACTGCCATCCTTCTTTACAATTCACCATAGAAAAGGAATCGGAACTAAGTATTCCGTTTCTTGATGTGTGCCTTAGCAGACGGAATGACGGATCTCTCAAGAGATCGATCCACCGTAAACGTACATGGAACGGACAACTAACTAATTTTTACAGTTGGGTGCCTATTTCCAGGAAAAGGAATTTAATCCATTCACTCTGCTTTAGGATAAGGAAAATTTGTAGTTCTGATTGCGTCGACTCAGAACTTGACTTCCTGAAAGCCACACTCGCAGAAAACGGTTACCCTAACCGATTTATTGACAGAAACATGAAAGAGAAGCAGTCTAAACTGGTCCCTGACTCAGTTCCAAAGAAAACCCTATTCGTGAACTTGGAATTCAAAGGAGATCAAGCTTCTGATATGCTCAAAAATCGTCTTTCTAAATCAGTTAGTAAAACGTTCCCTGCAGCTAGATTACATATGACGTTCACGAGCCGCAAACTGTTCTCTACCTCTGTAAAAGATAAGCTCCCCCGTCTGACCGCCTCCATGTGCATCTACCAGTTCACCTGCTCTTGTGGAGCAAGGTACATTGGCCGTAGTCAAAGAATGCTCTCCACACGGATACGAGAACATATTCCAGCTTGGTTTTACAAAGGAGAAAGGAAATGTGTGCGAAGTTCTATCTTGGAACAACTCATCGACTCTTGTCACTCGGTCAACCCTGACCATGATTTCAAGGTCATATACAGAATTCATGCCAACTTCCCGCGTTTTCTTCGTTACAGACTTCAAAAGACAGCTGAGGCCTTGGCAATTCATGACTTTAAGCCAGACCTTTGTGTACAAAAGAAGTATGTACAATCCCTACTGCTGCCTTGGCCGTAGAGGGACAGACATTTATTTTATTATTTTATGTACTTTTCCCTTATTACTTCGATTATTATTATTATTATCATTATTATTATTATTACGACTCTCATTCTGAATCTTTTCCACTTGATCTACTTGACATTTTAAACCAAAAATTATTCATGTGTATACTTTTTATCTTTATTTTTACAATATTAAATTCTATGTTATCAAATTTCACACCATATTACGTAACATTTTACATTCGTCTATTAATCTTACAATTATATGCCTCTCCCCAAAATCTATACACCCGATGTATTATCTTATATATGACATTAATTATTGTTCCACTTGACTTAAACTATGAACCTAATCACAAATATTTTAAATTTATTTCATACTATTATTATTTCATGTATTTACACCTTTGACCTAATTCCCTCACCGGATATAATTTCTTTATAAAACCATATATATACGATTGTACAGCTTGATAATAAATTCGTTGAAAAGAGTCTCTTCGCTGAAAATTGTGTTCTTAATCCTCATCTCTTTTTCGTTTCCACATATCAGATTGTCGATCAGACAAATCACCTGCTCCCCTCCATCCATGCATTCAAGTATTCAAACACTCTCCTAACACATAGATTTGTCGACTATGGCTACAAAC
Organism: Trichobilharzia regenti; assembly: GCA_944472135.2. Lineage (NCBI taxonomy): Eukaryota > Metazoa > Platyhelminthes > Trematoda > Strigeidida > Schistosomatidae > Trichobilharzia > Trichobilharzia regenti. Next base: position 104,540 of record CALYDD020000231.1, on the reverse strand, counting down.
TACACCACCACTCCCACTATGACTACTAGTGCTGCTACAACCAATACTGGTATTATTAGTAATAATACTACTACATCCACTACTGCTACTCCTAATTATAATATCAGTACTAATACCACACTGCTACTGCGATAACAGCATAGATAAATTCCAGCATGACTGCCTCTCATACCACTACTGATAACATTGCAATTGTATTTGTTAATGTTGATATTGTTAAAGACTGGGAGACAGAGAGTGAAAGTGATTGCAGCATTGAAAGTAGCCGACTGGGTTTTTCAATTCATTCATCACACAATCACACAGGCTTCCGAATAAGGAGGTAGGCTGGAAGTGAGTGACACTGATTTCTGGGAAGCGGGTGACAACCCACTTCATTACTCATTGACTCATTCACTCACTCAATCACGCATCCAGTCAGACAGCCAGTCAGGCAGTCAGACAGTCAGGCAGTCAGACAGTCAGTCAGACAGTCAGTCAGTCGGGGAGTCAGTCAGTGAGTGAGTGAAGCAGTCACCTGATCACACAGTGACATGCATTCAAGGCAAGTGAATTTGTTAATCGGCCGGCTAATGGAATGGTGGAGGAATGCAGAATTGAAGGGAGGAAGGAAGGGAGGACGATTGGAAGGTAGTCATAAAGATCGAATGAATAAATAAATAAACAAATAAATAAATGAATGAATGTGGTACCGTGTTGCTTTATCTTTATGCAGCTATCGCAGGTCCAGTTCCAGAACTAGCCGCCGCCGCCGCTGCCGCTGCAGCAAACAGTGGTTGTCCTGGCTGTCCCGGTGGATGCCCTAATTGCCCTAGGTGTTGTGGATGCCGTGGATGTCGAGGTGGAAAGTGTCCAGGAGGCTGCTGCAGAGGCTGTCGAAGACAATAAACCACCAACACCAAACACCGAATTCAGACAAACAAGTCTTCTGTCCTACCTGAACAAATTCTTGTCATCATCATTTCAAGTCGGCGGGTGATCAATGCGGTGTACTTTGAAATCTCCACTCTCGATACTAAATTATTCATAAATAAATTAAATCGTATTAGCTCTATCATTCCACATTTCAGACGTCTTCTTCTGCTTCCTAATCGATGAATAATCAGTCGGGGTGTATGGCGGTGTCCTTGGCGTTGGTGGTGGTCGCGTCGACGCCGACAGCTCGATTCTCCCACTGATGGAAACTTGCATGCAGCCATCTTGTGGAAATTTCTCCGCCTTTCAATCTTTATGCTTGTTAGTCAATGAATGAGTAGTCAGTAGTTTAGTGTGTCAGTGCAGAGAGACGATTGAGCAGTAATTCGCTGAAGTAGCCAATTAGCTAGCCAGCCAGCTAGATAGCTGTCTAGGTATTTGGTTGTCGGTAATTTAACTGAGTGGCCCAGTTAGTTAATTATGCATTGTCAGTTACTCATTCAGTCTTTCAGTGAACGAGCCTTTAGCTCGACCACAGCAACAACAAGCTTTCTCACAAACAATCGCGTATTCTATATAATGAAATTATAATGAAATCAAGCATTGGTTTTGTAGGGATTTAGTTTGATTGCATGGAGGATTTCGTCATGAGCTGACGTCAGTAAGAGAACCACTTGAAAACCTGAAAGTACTGAGCAGTTGTTTCACGTTAGTTTGGTACTCTTCACCGAGGTTCATACCCAGGGCCCTCTGGTTACAAAGCGAGCTCGTAGACCATTGAGCCACTTGAACCCGATCCAATGGCCCGTGAATTCTAACTTCCTCCAATTCAGGACTTTTAATAAAATCAGTCGTTTAAAGAGAATGTGTGAGTAGCATATAATTGAAGACGGAAGTTTACAAAGATTTTCGATGCCTTGGTTCCCATTGTTCTGATAATATCTACTTGTACTTCTCCTCTTAATGCCGAATGCATTCGATTCTCCGGTAAATGATTGATTAATTGATTGAATGAGTAAATCAATGATTAAATGAATGGATGATTGAATGAAATCATGTTTGTGTGAGTGAGTGGCTGAGTGATGGCAGAGGAAGAGTGAGTGATTTTGTGATCAAATGAATGAATCAGTGAATGGGTGGAATAATGAATAAATTAATGATTATTCATGGAGAAAGATACTGTTTCTGTCAGCCTACATACCTGTGTGAATTCTGATTACTTCCGGTACGCGATTTGTACACGTTTAATTACTAATAGAGATTCTTTGTTCGTGGATAATGTTCTACGCCCTTTAGAGTCATTTTATTTCTACTTTCTTGACACTTATTTACTATTGTTTCGCTTATTTGCGAGTTATCCCCTCCTCTACAATTCAAGAGTTTTATCAAAATCACACAATGAGGAAACTGATAATTCGTCTCTTTACCGTATTTCGCATTATTTATTGCTGAAATCGAATATCACATATGGAAATTCATTACTCCTGTTGACATGTCAGTTTTAGTTCCTATCAGTCATATTTAATGGATAGTTGGTTGTTCTAGAAATTGATGAACTTTTCCACTCTTCATCGGTGAAACAATTTCATGAATTTTTATTACAAATCTGTTCCTTAGCTAAAAGACGAGATATCTTGATAAGAGTTTTCTATATGCTGAATGAAGACGTTAGTAAGCATTCTTGCTGTATAATAAAAGTCACTCGATACAACACAAATTCTATATTCAAAGATGGGATAATATGGAAAACAAATATTCCAAAGCAAGGACAAGATGAAGTTGCTCGTATAATATACAAAATGAACCGATTTGTTGTCCTTGATGAAAAACGAATTTATATCACATTTCCTCATTTATTTTCAGGAAAGGTAAAGTATACTTTTTGGAATGATCATCAACTTCACTGTATTTCTAGTGAGTCAAATGGTGAATCTTGTGAATATTCATCACTCCTAATAATCCACGTTTTCGATGTGTGCAGTTTACTTTATATTGTTTCATCCTCACTGGATGTTCTCAAATTTCTGTTTATACTGTATGTGATAGTTGTCTGCACAGATTTACTGAGACCAAAGCCGAACTTCTTTGTTAGTTTGAAAAGGTTACCTCCCTTAACAGTCAGTAGATAACTTTTCCTACCTCCAAACCTTTTATGACACTGGTGTGAGCACATATGCCTCAGTCTTTAGGTATGTATTCAGTGCTTCACGGTAGGAGAATTCTGTCCGGTCCTGCTGCCTTCCTTGAATGAGATTACTTGGATTCATTCAGCATATATACTTTCGCTGGAGGATTAGTGTCTACTGACAGGCCTTTCTATGCGTGCTGTCACTGAGGTTGCTATTTCTGGGTTATTGCAGACGACGATAGATTCAAGAGCCAGATCAGATCACCGTTTTATTTATTTCTTCTCCATCTCAGTCAGGTTCTCTTGAAGATTTTATATTGGTTTCATCATCTGGGTTTATCTCTTCCCTGATAGAGACCTGACGCCTATCTGACATAATGTTCTGATGTATAATTCACTTGCTATCTGCCTGTTCTGCTCCAGCCGCCAGCCCATGTGTCGTAGAATTGTATTTTTTCTGTCCTAGCATTCTTCTTCACTTCAGTGCAGTGTATTTTGAATTCAGCTTCTCCTTCTGTTGTGCAGCTTTTCTTTGGGTCTTATCTTTAACGGTCCCTGTATCCTCTCTACGATTAGCCTCCAGTTAGGTGTCCGTTGGTAGTCATTCCTTGTCATGTCGCTTCCTTCTTCCGAAAACAGTTACACACGTTTTCTTGAGAATCGCCTTCTGACAGTTAGTTACAATGTCCTTCCAAGCGGGTTCCTCAGTGATGTCGCGTTGCGCCTCCAACTTTGCTCTGATACCGTTAACGATGGTATTCTTTGAGCTTATTTCTTTCAGTGTCTGAATGTTGAACTTCAGTTGTGAGCTGTCTTCAGTTGTTTTGAAAGATTTCAGCTTCTTTTTGATGGTTCCTTGAAATGGATGGTGACCTGAGGCTTTATCTGATGCTTTTCTCGAGTTTGTGTCCAGCAGGCTAGCTGTGTATCCGCTTCCTTGAGCACTATTGAGATAATGTTTATGTGGGTTTTGGTGTGTCCGTCAGACGAAGTCAAAGTTGCTTTGTGTATACCCTTGTATTTGTACACGCTGCCTCTAATCACCAAATCATTGAGAGCGCAGAAGTCTCTGAAGAGTTCTTCGTTCTCATTCCTTTCGCTGAACCAGAGCCTTTAGACCCATGATGAGTTATCTTCCTGTATTATCTGCTCGCAATTAGGCTTGCATTCATATCGCCTATGAGAATTTTGGTGTCAAAATTTGAGATATTTCCAATATGGTTTGTAGTTGTCTGTAAAACTCTTTCTCCCCTACATGTTCCACGTTGTTTGTAGCTCTTTTAGTAGCACTGGATAACTTTGGTCTTCTTTTCTGTCTTTTGAATTGAATCTCGCTCTCATGTTCCTGAATTGATTTGATTCTCACTGCATAAGGGCTTAGGCTGTAACTAGTGAAATTATGATAGCCAATCACTGTCTCAATGTGCTCGGGGTTGTCATCATTGTGACCAGAGAACATTACTGATTCTCCAGTTGTCACTTTTGAAATTCCTCATCTGCTCTGAAAGATACCTAGCACTTCTATGCCATATCTGCTCATTAGATCGGCTACTTTAGTAGTCTTCCAAGCCTCGTACATTGAACGGATATCCCACGTCCTCAATGTAATTTTTGCTTCCATCTAGAAAGAGAAGGCACATCAGATAGCTGACTGGCTTCCCGAAGGCCTGCTTTCACCAGCCCTCTGAGTAAATTCGCGTATCTGATTCCTCCGAAGAATATGTCTGTTTTAAACTTTTTGTATTTTCAATATGTTTCTGGGGCGTTGAAAGTTTCCTAGCAGTTTGATAGCTTTTGTGGTGTAGAGTCGCTAGCCTCACGCTGAATCTCTACCGTAGTCTGTGACCGGCCAGAAAACTAGCATGCTAGTGAAACAGATGAGGGTTTTGTTTCTTTTGGCAGGATTAAATAACTCTTGGTCAACATTACGAATGTAATTTACAGCAGCATGTTTATATCAGCTGAGTTTTACTGCATCCGCCTGTGGCCTTTGGAAAGCTGCTTCAGCTATGGTTAGTCCTCACTTTTGCTTTCAATTTTTAAAACTAAATTCTGTGTCAGCCTTAATGTTTGATTTGAGATCCAAAATAATTTCAAACGATAAATGCTCTGTAAAAGCGGCAAAGTGTTTGTTAAAAAAGCTTCATAACATGGCTGAAAATATCGCAGATTTTCCAGTAGTATTTCATGTAGATCCCACTTTGTTGTCCATTAACCAGATCAACAAACTGACATAGATGTCATTGAAACTTAAAATTCATGATGTTATTTCTTTTATTTTGTTACACTTAGGAAGCTATGGTTTTGGTCAGCTTCCTTAAATAACTACCATATTAAACGACTCCGCCACATTGAGTCATACAGTTTTCAATGTGATTCATATTTTATGATATCGCATAGGTTCTACTCAACATGATCAAAAGACAGTTCATGTATTCCATTTTTGGACACAAATTTTGGTTTTGCAATATACGTTTCATTTCCATTTCAGTGTAATAGGTTCTCTAAAAAGTAACGATAAGTGTATTTTCACGGGTGTGTCGATTTTCTGACCAAGAAAATTTAACTTGCTCTTGATGCCTCATACAAAGTTGTGCGTTCTGATGAAAGTACGATGTGAGTTATATATAAGTGACACAATTAAAGTTCTTCATATGATTCTTGAACAAAGCCTAGAAAGGGCTTGTTTAAACAGAATCAATACACATGGAGGTACGAAGCGAACGCGGGTAACGTGAATGGACAATTCATAAATCTGATGAACGAAACTACTGAATGACCATTCACTATTCCTCATGTCATGTTGTAGAGTAGTTTTGTCTTGACTGAGCATCATCACTTCATGTGACCTTATCATCCGTGATAAGTACAGTTGGCTGTGTAACCTCCATCGTATGTGCCTTTATCGTCGTCCATCCTCCCCTCCTACTCTAAAATATAATTTAGTCATGGAAACTGCGAGCTGAGGAAATTCCTACTGTTAGTTCAGTACATTGGTTGAGATTCGTTTTCTATGCCGTTTTGCCAATCATTTTCAAACAAAGGCAATTTAACCAGTGCTGATTACATCTATCTTTTTCAGTTGAAAAATTTGTTCGATGCTTGGAAAATGAATTATGTCGATACAAGTATATATCCTCCAAAACGCTTTTATACTACTGGCTGTTGGTAAGTGGAGTCACTTGTATTCCTGATAATCGTGACTTTCTCATTGGTGTTTACCACATCTAATGCAGCTGATATGCAGTAATCTTTTTCTCCTAGACATTATCAGTACTATTTATATTGTGTATACACCGTTTACTGTTGAGCGTTGTGCGTTGACGTTAGTATTTAACTGGTTTTTCTGAGGTGGGTCCTTCTTCCCGAAGCTAAAACCTTTCTCATCCCACCATGTTGTATGACGTTTTGTACTAGCCTACTCATCGTATAATTGTGCATCCTATTCCAACATCTATACATCTCTCTACATTATTCTATATATGACAATAATTTTAGTGCCAGTTGACACTTAAATATGATTCCAATCACGAATATTTTATTTGCATTTCATACTATTGTTATATCATGTATTCCTTTCTTTCCTTTTATTCAATTCCCTCACCGGATATAATTTCTTAGGGGAATCCACACATACACGATTGTACAGCTTTACAGTTAATGCGTTGAAAAGCTTCGATTCGCTGAATATATTAAGCGACGAGAATGCCTGCTGATTTTCCAGCACAATTGCTAATGCAATCTAGACTCCAGATGGTTATAATATAAATTAGTAGAATTACTCCTACATTCGCTAAAAGACTAATACGACTGACTAGAATGCACTGAATGCTGAATGAGTAAACTGCACACTCAACTGAGTATGAGATCGATTTAGAATAGAAAAATAAGCACAAACATTTCAACATAACAAACAAACAAACAAAAACTAACCAGACGAGAGTAACAAAGGTTCATTTAGTATCACATTGCTTGGATTACTTAATTTAGACAAAATGAACGTCACTCAACTAAAGATAATTAAATAAGAATAATTTTATAATATTGAACATAGAAGATACCGCAGAATATAGGTCAAGCAGATAAAGACGAAGCAAAATAATAAACAGAGGAAGAAGAGGAAATAGCGGTAGTAGTATGAGTGGTATTAGGCTATTAATAAACTACGAGAATCATTGGAAAATAAGTTGAAATGCTTTTATGAAATTCTGCGGACTAGTTGAAGTTACAAGTGAAGTGATACTTGATTTTATTTTAATACTTGAGGAAAATAGAACGCCTTTCTCTTTGAATAAAATAATATTAAGTTCCAAGATGAGAATTCTCTGGTTTCAGTGGAATAACAGAAGATGGCACATGGGTAAATCGGGTTGTACAGGTGCATGTATTTCTAGAAAATTACTGTAAAAACTGAAGGAAATAAGGTAGTTGACCGTCTTTAACTAAAGGCAGTTATACTGTCTCATGTAGTCCTGCTCGGTGGAATGATTTTTAAAATTTTTTTATTTTTGATTACAGCTTGATTCCACACTGTATTTTTGGTACAAGTATGGAAATTTCAGCGTGGATATCAGTAGCCCGAATTTTGCAGGCCGACCATAGATATTAGGTGTGCGTTAGTAGGATATTGAACCTTGGACTATGTGCATCTTCGGCGAGAATCCTAACCACTGTGCCACCGACGCACAGTTATGTAAGGAGAGGGGAATTGATCTATGCAGTTTTGAAACTGCATCAATTGAAACGGCCAGAATGTGTGTTAGGTATTTCAAGATACCGTCTTAAGCATGAAGAATTGGATTATAAGAGTCTTGAGTTGTAGTTGAACTTCAATATGACAACACTCTCTGAATTCATTGACCGTTTTGTGTGAGGTGTGCAGTCAGGTGTGGACTGTCTGACTACGGTTCAGATCATTTTACTGCCATCTAAACTTGTTCTTTTCAAAGAAGGCTTCAAAATCCAGCCTGGATTTTAAATATTCCACGTTGATGAGCTTTGCTTGTTTAACAGAGCACTTCATCATTGTGTAAGCGTCTGTGAAGCAATTTACTCCGCTATTGACTCATGTCTGAACAGTGTCTTATAAATGACATGCTTTGTCATGTAACCATCTTTGTTACTAACCAATATCAGTATTTCTATCGGTCAACAGGAACATCCGACACTGTTCATTCACTAAGGTTTCGTTGCAGTGATTCTTAGTTTTTATGCATGCAACCTTGTTTATTTGCCTCCCATCTTTGGTTTTTTTCGGATAAGCCCTCAACCACTTTTATTCTTTGCATAGAGGTTTGTCCAGAGCTTTAGGAGATCACACAGTCAACTATTTTTTGATTATGATTTTGAAGATAGAAACTCGTTGACGAATTTGAACGTGTTCATCGAATAAATTGAATTTAGAATTATGGATTTTTGGCTTTATTTCGTTTAATTTGTTTGTGATTCTGACACTTTTCAACATGTTACTACGCGTCTTTCACTATAAACATTTTTTCGCTTGTAAGTTAGACACTTTACTTAAAATTTATCCGGCAGCTTCATTATCCGTACAAATAAATTGAAGCTTTTGGTACCCGCTATTGCATTCCTCCCCATGAATATAAAAAATATGAATCAATGGATGGGGAATGAGATGGATATATTCACGCAATAGGCATGTACTTCGCTTCACTTCTTCTTTTTCTTCTTTTACGTTTTACTTCCTCTTCACTAATGACGTCATTTACAGAATCATAGAAAACTATGTGGATTCAATTAGCATATCGTCCTAGTTTGGGACTGATGTTAAGGAAATCCCTCCTGTAGTCAGCCACTAATAAGCAATGAATTATTTTGTAAACGTCTAGTTTATCCCAATAAATATGCCCACAGATTGCCAAAAATGCAACACCTGAAAACTACGTTTAGATGCGAAAGATGCATCGAAGTCATGTATTTACTTTTGTATAATTTTCGTCATTTGACTAATTGCAATTTTAATATATTACCGATTTACTAAGTTTGTGCATCACACTAGTCACAAGTTATCGCTAGAAAACACATCAATTAAATTATTTCTGCAGCCACTAACTAGCGGTAATCAGGATAAATAACACGATTTAGTCTGTAAGGATTTGATTTGGCTTGCTTTTCACCACAGACCGATGTCAGTCAGCGATGCAATAATAACCAATATCCCTTGTATGTATCCACCGGGGGTTGCTCTAAAATGAAGAACTGATAGAATATAGAATTTATGCGGTGGCCATTGAGTCAGGTCCTTGCGGTCGAATGGTCTACAAGCTTGCTATATAACTGGAAGATCCTGGGTACCAACTCAAATGGGGGAGTACTGCTAATGAGTCAGAAACTAGGAAGAAGGAACAGATGTCCAATACTCCGTAGTGTATTTCAGGGGTCCTCTAACTGATATACATCCATGGTGAAGCGTGAAGAAAATCATATTAATCCATACAAACTAAGTATCGAAAAACCTACTAAATTTGGAATAGTTATCAGTCTATTTTAAGAGAAAGGATTGGTTGATTCACCTTCACAAGAATGATGAAGATAGACAGCAACAGTGACCGTAAATCAGTATACTGCTGTAACCAATGGACTGCTGACTGATTTTATATGCTACGTGTTGTCATATGTTGTCTGCCAAATAAAGCGGCATCTTTAGATAGGTAAACACAAAAATGAGATACACATATGTACATCATATACATACATAGTGTGTTGAAATGTAAAATGACTATGTGTGACAGATTCAGACATAAAATTATTTTCCTGTAGATAACACTGACAAGATACACTGACGAGAGATGCGGAATTTATTCCTAACGGCATTATTTTGCCTTCTACTCCTGTTATCTAATAACAATGCAACTAGTGAATGCAAGCTGATTATTAATCCTGCTTTATAACTTGTCAAAACAGTATCCTTTTGCATTTCGTACAAAATCTCCTCAAGTTTATTTACAATAGTTGGTTGCCCATAACTGTAACTATTTACAGATGAATTTCGGTGTAGATTTAGTTATGAAGAGAAATTAGATAGAGAATCATTGATCAGCTGAACGCGTGTTTTGCTCTCGCACAAATGTCCGTGAAGGCGTGACATAAGTGACAAGTCCTAAGTGACAGGGGAATATCAGTCTGTAACATTCAGTATCTGTGGGATTTCCTCTAATTTAATTAATTTTATACAATTCAAGTTAAACTCCAAGTTATTAGTTAGGTTTGCTTTTTAATTCTCGACATATGAACGAATTCCTGCATAGTTAAATTAATACAGATATAACCAGAATAAAAGCAGCCTGAAGGATGAAAATTAAGATTTGACTGGATCACAATTCACTCACATCACTAGAATAAATAATCACTTACCATAGAAAATCTAGAGCATGACAGAAATTACGAAGCTAATCATAAAAAAGTAAGATGAGTTAGGATAATGATGCTGACAAAATATGGTTTGAATTCAGTCAAGAATAATAAGATTTTTTTGTAATTCCCTATGAGTGGAAAACTGGATGATATTGTTTCTACTAGACTTTCGCTATTATATGCTGCTGACGACCTTATCAAAGTAGCAAGTCAGTTAATTACTCACCCAACATTTGCCCTCTCCACTCCTATCAATCCAACAGCCAAGCCTTCATAATTTATCTCGCATTATGCATCAACCGACATCCACCTCAGTTGGCCTACTGCACAAAAACCGCACAAAAGACTACAAACAAAAAATAGCCTACTCTTTGTGAATTCACAACAGTACAGTTTGTCAAAACACCGTGATTAAAATTATCATGTTTGCTTGAAATGTAATCCGATTGTTCATACGGGTATTCAAAATAAACTTATGCAATATATGATAATATTCTACCACAGTGGTCAAGTACCAGACTGAGATTAAGGATATATATATGTATATATTTAAAATTATATAGAAATTCATCTATATATATTTTTATTGCTCCCTTGGGTTCCTAGTGGAACATAGGGCTTCAACTGCGCGTCTCCATTTGCTTCTGTCTTCTGCTGTACTTTTCGCCTGCATCCATGTTAGTCCACATTCTTTCAAATCCTCTTCACACGATCTCCTCCATGTCACCCTTGGACGTCCAACACGCCGCTTCCCTTTCGGGTTCCACTCGAGGGCTTGACGCGCGATGTCACCTAGCGGTCTCCTCAGCGAGCGAGTGTCCGATCAATCTCCACTTACTCCTGCATATTTGTTGGGCGATTGGTTCTTGCTTTGTTTGTTCCCATAATTCCTTGTTGGTGATTCTTTCCGGCCCGGCCATCTGATCTTCAGTATTGAGCGAAGACAGTTGTTAATAAAGGTCTGCAACAGGCTAATAGAAATATTCTTTGTGACCCGCCAAGTTTCTAATGCGTATAGAAGAACTGACTGACTTGAGTTTGTATGGAAAATCCGAATTTTGTTGGTGATGCTGGCTGAGTGACGAAGATTTCCAGATTGATTCCACGTTGATGAAAGTATTTCTCGCCTTCCCGATTCTCCCTCGATTTGACATCCTCGTCCGCTCTCCTGTAGTTGAGACAATGCTCTCTAGATCAGTAAGTGAATGAAGTAACCTCTTTCAAATCTCTCCGTTGATGGTGATTGACGTTGGATGTTGCTGCTTTTGTTGGTTGGTTATTTTCATAACCTCCGTCTTGTCTATGTTTACCTGGAGTCCTGTCTTCGCCGGCTGCTTCTTCGACCAGTTTGTCGGTTTTCGCTTGTAAGTCTTCGATTGTGTGTGACATCAAACATAAATCATCCACGCGTGAAATCCAGGTCTTCTAGGTTCTTCACGTCGGTCCAGGATATTCCTGTCTTCTCGTTTCCCACTGCCTGACGCATAATCCATTCAGTCCACCACAATTACGAATATCATTGTTGATAATAAGCACCCTTGTCTGACTCCTGTGTTTACTCCAACGCCTCGCTGAGTTTTCCGTTGTGGATCACTTGACATGGGCCGTTGTCGTACAGCTGTTGAATAAGGTTGATGAATGTTTGGGGTACGCCATAGTACTCGAGTAATTTCCAGATTACTTCACTGTCAACGATGTCTATCGAAGGCCTTCTCAAAGTCTATAAAGTTGGGGTAGAGGTTTGATTGCCACTCCATGCTTCGTTCTGTGATGATGATGCGTAGAGTTGCAATTTGGTCAGTACATGATTTGCCTGCCTTTCCTGAATCCAGCTTGTTCCGGTTGGTGGCGGAGTTCTGTCTCCAGTGCGTCCTTTAATCTCTCCAGGATGATGCGACTCAGGATTATACTTGGAGCATAATTCCTCGCCAGTTCTTGCAGAGTGAGGCTGAAGTCGCCCTTCTTTGGTAGTTTCACGAGGTAACCTTTCCTCCAGTCAGTAGGCACCTTTCCCTCCTTCCAGACCTTTTGCAATAATGGAGTCAGCATGTCTGCTGTAGTCTCTGGGTCCGCTTTCAGTGCTTCAGGGGGTATTCAATCTGGTCCGGCTGCTTTTCCAGCTTTCAGAAGCTTGATTGCGTTCAAGACTTCAGCTCTCATTAGAGGATTGGTGTCAACTTGCAGTTTTGTGCGCGCTGTTGTTGGTATTTCTGGGTGGGTTGCAGGTAATGGTCGGTTCAAGAGTCCTTTGAAGTGATCCACCCATTGTTTAATCTGTTTTTCTTCCTTGGTAGTTGGGTTCCCTTGGCTGTCTTTTATAGGTTTCGCTTGTGTTGATCTCTTCCCGGATAGAGATTTGGTTATCTGATATAGTGTCCTCAGGTCCCTTTTGCCTGCTGCCTTCTCAGCTTCAGTAGCCAGGTTGTCGTAGAATCGTCTTTTGTCCTACCTAACACTCTTCTCCACTTCTTTGTCCAGTGCTGTGTAAGTTGAGCTCAGCGTCTCTTTCTCCTCTCCCTCCTTGCATTGAATCATTTTCACTTTCACCATTCTCCTCTCTTCTATTAATTTCCAAGTGTCCGTTGAGAGCCATTCCTTGTCTTGTCTCTTCTTTCTTCCTAGAACCGTTGAACACGTTTCGTTGAGAATCGCCTTCAGAGACTTCCAATGTTCTTCCACGCATGATTCTTCAGTGATGTCACGTAGTGTTTCTTGCTTTGCTCTGACAGTTGCAGTGAAAGTGTCTTTTGTGGTTGTGTCCTTCAGTAATTGAGTGTTGAACTTGTATTGTGGCCTATCCCCAGCTATCCTCGAGGCTTTTAGTTTAACCTTGAAAGTCCTTGTACTAGATAGTGGTCTGAACCCACATCTGCTCCTCTCCTTGACCTCGTGTCCAGTAGGCTCCGTCTCCACTTTCTTGAAGTTGAAATGGAGTCTATTTGGTTCTTGGTGTTTCCATCTGGTGAAATCCATGTCGCTGGCCTTGTGTATATCCTTGTGTTTGAACACACTACCACCAATCACCAAATCATTGAAGGCGCAGAAGTCTGAGAAGAGTTCACCATTGTCGTTCATTTCGCCGAGAGCCTCACGACCCATGGTGAGTTCTCTTCCTGTATTGTCTCCTCCCAGCTTCGCATTCATGTCGCCCATCAGGATTTTGATATCACCATTTGGGACGTTGTCCATTATTGCTTGTAGTTGTCTGTAGAACGCCTCCTTCTTCTCTTGTTCTGAGACGTTTGTAGGCGCATAGCATTGAATGACTGTAACTTTCCTTCCTTTTGAGTTGAACCTGGCTGTCATTATCCTGGAGGAGATTGGTTCCCACTGCATGAGAGCTTTGGTTGCTGTTGGTGACATCTTGACGGCCACTCTATCGGTGTGCTCATGGTTGTCCTCTGGGTGGCCGGAAAAGATTACTGTCTCTCCAGTAGGTAGTTGGCACCTTCCAGTTCCGTTCCATCTGCTTTCGCAGATTCTCAACACTTCCATGCTCTACCTTCTCATTTCAGCGGCCATCTGGGCAGCCCTTCCAGTTTCGTGCATTGTAGGAACATCCCAGGTACCCATCCTTACTTTTGCTTTCATCGAAAGAAGGCACATCGGCTGACTGGCTTCCTGAAGGCTTTCATCAGCCAGCGTCATTTCACTTCCCCGATTCCAGCGAAAAGTAAGGCTATTGCTTATGTTTTTGGAATTTTTAATATATTTATTCGTTAAAGTTTCTGTAGCGATTTGGCTGTTTTGCGGGGGTGGAGTTGCAAGCACTACGCCTTAACCCTCCCTCTTTACCCGGGCTTGGGATCGGCGAGAAAACTAATAAGCTAGTAGCCTAGCGAGCCAGTATCTGGCATATATATATATATATATATATAGTTGAATAGATAGGTAGATAATAAAATGGAGAGCAATCGACCTGGATCAGTGCGTCTAAGTGAACCAGAGTAGAGAAAATGGTATTGTGTTTTACTGTAGTGTGGAGCGGCGTGTTTCAGTAAAAGGTAAAGTACTGAAATACGCACACATATTCAGAGACACCCTGAACCACTCGGTGACAATATCTGACGTCGATAATTTCGTCAGGTGTATCATTTCATATGTATGTGTTGCAGTTGTTTGTGTTTTCTGTGAGGGTGTCACTGAGTGGTGCAGTATACAATCAATGTGCACGAAGTTGCTTTAGATTTTCTACCGGCTATCGCGGTAAATTCCAATGTTGACACTGCTTCTTACATAGTTTCATTCTTTGAGATGAACTCATTCGCCTAGTGTCATATATTATTTGAATATCCTACATGAACTGGATCAATTTTATTTAGAGTTGCATGAGGTTAGTTATCGTCATTAGACAGGTTTATGTCGTTTTATAGTACGCACACTTATTTCTCATTGAGGATGAGCTGTTTGATTAACAATTAAAATTTATTATTACCATATCAGTTGTGAATTCTCCGAAGAATTTTTTGTTGTCCGATGATTTATGTAATGATTGTACACATGGAGATACGTCATTCGACGAGATTCAGTGTGAAATTTTGTTGATCCAGGTAAATTTCAGTCCTTTTAACAGCACGTCACGCGACGTCATTACATCTGGAGCATAGCACAATTCCTTGAGATATATTTTCTGACGTCTTCGCGAATAAACACATAGGTAACTAGTACGTCAACTAAAAATATGCGTGAAAGCATTTAGCGAATCCATAATATAAGAATTGATTAGTAAAGACGATAAGAATAAGAGAATGTATTGTGTATTGTGTTATTTGGAATTTCAGGCAGTCCATTGACTCATGCGATCCACCACATTTGATGATCACCATTTATGCTGACCCGTGTGCACTTTCCTTTTTATACTCACTTGTTTTCTCAGTCAGTGCAGCTATTAGATGTTTGTGATTGGTGTGCTTTTTCTTTACAGCAATCACTTGAATCTCATTTGAGCCACTGTCTTCTGTTTTATTTTCAGATGATGAAAACGAGTTTATTACTTACTGTAAGAGTTCGACACAGTTTGTTAAAGTGATCTTCTCTTCCATCCAATAGTCTTTTTACTGGCGCACTATTAATATCTGTCGGAGAAGGTTGTGTGCATAATCTTTATACTTTACAAAATGTCTGTCTGATCGCAAATGGTGCAGTGGAATGTTAACTCCTTTTACGCTTATCTGATTTCTACCCTGATGCCTACTTTGCATCATAATTGTTTTCTATATGTTGTTTCGTTTTCGTTCACAGTGACCTGTCACAACATTTTATGTTGTACGTCTCACCTTCTACTTAAGACCGTAACAGGCCTTACCTCACAATAGTCACTGGTAGTAGATTTTTTGCATTTATGGGAATAATCACTGGAAATGATTGTCATTGTAAATATGAAGCTTTGATTTCCATCGAACTATGGAATATATTGTTACCATTGGTGCATGCTGAAAATTAGTCATTCATAGAGCAAACTTCATCGAAACTCAGAACAGCATCATTGTATTGTTGAAGAGTAATTATCCCCATGATTATTTTCGTAGGAGTAATGATCTTTAGAAAAATTTGATTAAGAGGGGGCAGTTATACTTCTAAACAGTTTAATGCATTGTGAAATGAGTCTAACTTTTCATCATGGAGATTTTTGTTGCTGATTCGTGGACTTCAGGTATACTTGAATTCACCAGTTATCTGATTTCTTATATCACGTCATCAGCAAGAAGCAATTCCTCCACATTCTGATTCATCATACGGGAAAATCTTATTTTTGTGTGTATTTTTTATTTGGCAAATAATTAGGAGTTAATCAAATAGCTTAAGCGATATATTTTTCACTATTTCAGATGATCGGAGTTATACACTAAACACATACGCAGATTCCTACTGTCGGGTTTTGAATGATAAATGTATGTGTTTATTTCACCACAATTTATTTTATGGCTGTCTTTTTACTTTGAACTGTTCTGTAACGATCAATGTTCACTTCCTCCTACTGCTCATATCGGTTGACTAGATTTGAACACAGCTAATCAACAAATTCAATCACTTTCAATACTGAGTAGCTTTTAAAAATCCTCTTTGCGACTGCAGTTTTCCGTCGAAATTCGGGAGGATGTATTCTTCATGTCAGTAGGTGTATGTAATATCACCTAAATATAACAACTTGCAAATCGTTATCGCAAAGGACAGCAGAAACTGGTGGTTCGATGCTAGCAATATTGCCTCGTCTCTTTCAGGAAACTTGATAATCTCCAGAAGGAGTATTTTGTATGCAAGTGGATATTACAGACTAAGATGAGTTGAATAGCATTTGGACAGTATCGTAGATGAGAGTGAAAGGCCTAATCACTTAGTGCTCGTTACCAGCAGACAAATATTTACATTTATCCGGAGGTGTGGAGATAATGTACGGAGGACAGTCCAACTTCATGACTAGATAGTTACACAAAGACACAAAGCTTGAGTTCATGTTGCCTGCAGTTCAACATTAAATCTATCAGAACTTTTGGTCAATCACTTAATAACCCACATACGTCACACATATTTTCACCCGTTTGTTTCTTTTAGTTCGTATGATTGAACTTCAGACGTACGAAGATCCACAGAATGTCCAAGAAATAATAAAACCTGGTGAGTGATTTTATGTAGACATAACTTATTCTTATGAATCAAAGATGCACTTTTGTGGTCCCTTTGAGGACCAGTGGCGTTAGTATATATGACGAGGTGCTCCCAAGGAATTCCAGTAACCATATGATATTTGAAACTGGTGGATGGTGACTAGCAGTGGAATCCAGGATGCGCATTTCGTCCTATTTGGAACTCGTCAACTGGATAAACCTGCATTTCTCAGTGATATGATATTCGAAACGTTCACCTTTGTTGAAAGATTGGTATTCACATCGAGTAGTATGCCTGCTGTTGATGGTGTTTCTGGGCGATTTGCATGTGGTAGTCTATCTTAAAATTTACTTTGTTTCCTTCCTCTTCTGTTTAGCATCCTGTCATAGGTTTTATCTGTAACAGTTTCATTTAGGCTACCAATGTGTTGAACGGACGTAGTATTATGAGGTCCCCATTCCCTGTAACATATTCTGCCTCAATTGCCAATATGTCGCGTCTGATCTACTTATCGATTTCCAGCAAGCTGAATGATCACATATCTGAGATTGAGATGAGTATTATCTGATATTTGGTATGTGATGAAACATATGTCATTCTGTGTATGTTATAATGCTACTTACAGTCAACAAGTTAGTGAATGCACAGACTTATGTGAAGTGTCTTTTGTCCTCATTTTTCTGCAAAAAACTTCTATACATACGAAAGGTGTCCTACCCTTCTTGTTTGTTTCCATTTTCGCATTTTGGTTTCGCGTACATTATATCTTGCAGTTATCTGTAGAATCCAGCCCTATCCTCTTGGTCCACGTTGCTTGTAGGAGCACGTTACCGGAATCCGGTTTATTTTTATTGAGTGTGTTGTGTATCTGTGAGTTCATGAACGCTAATTTGAACCGAGCGTCAAAACGAGCAAAGAATGTGGATTATCTTCGTTGGAGGAAAGTGGAACACTGAATTGTTACCACTATCTGTGGGAGGAAATTATTGCACATTTATTTCTTTTAGTGGATATGCATAAAGCAATAACAACAGCTTTTTCAGAATAAAATGACACAATTTTGCGGGCTCTGGGTTGTAAGCAGCTGATGAAAAGCCAACTAAATAAATGATGGTACCTATGTGTTCTGCAAAACCTGTTGTTCTTACTTTGTTCGAAGTCTTCGTACTCAGACAATACTAAGAGGTGATGCATAATGGAGCATGATTATGAAAATGCAGTCAAAACAAACTCACAGGTGAAAATAAACACAGTTCCATGTTTTATGTAGAACGCAACAGTTCAAACAAATCACTGAAAAATGAGTAAAAAAGTACTATATGCATGAATAGAACGGTATTTGAGTTTATGAATCGCAAAGTCGAAATGTGTTGGTTAACTAGACTCCTGATTCATTCTATTATTATATTATTATTTATTTTAATTCCTGGAGGAACATAGCGCTTCAGCCTCTCTTCTTTATTTTGTTCTGTTCTCTGCTAAAGGTTTCACCCCTCTCCAAGTCTCCCCACATGTTTTCATCTCCTCTTTGCATGACCTTCTCCAAGTCACCCTTTGACAATCATTTCGCCACTTCCCTTTCGAGTTCCACTCGAGGGTTTCTCGAGTTACGTCGCTTGATGGTTTTCTCAGAGTATGACCAATCCACCTCCATTTCTTGCTGCTTATTTGTTGCACAGTCGGTCCCTGGTTGATTCGCTGATCTTCTCCCGCCATCTGATCTTGAGTGTTGAGCGAAGACATCTGGTAATGAAGGTCTGAAGTTTGTTTGAGTTGCTCTTTATGATGCGCCAAGTCCCTGATCCATATAGAATGCGACTCATTCTACTTAACCTTAAATACTCCAGTGACTACTTCCACATTAGCTTTACCAGTGGCCAGCCGTTCCGTGAATGGCATATTCCCTGAAAATTATAGTGATTTGACAGGTAATTATTCTAATATCCTCAATTAGCCGATGCACAAGCACCCAAGACTTTCGTCATCTAGAGGTTTCGAAACACAGAACGTAGGCACGAAATTCCACCCACTTGTAATTTTGAGGCTGAATATGCCTAAATACAGCAGTAATAAACCAGACAGGCATAAGTGTGCTGTTGACTGTTCAGGGTTACTCGCAGTGCAAATCACACAGATGAACAATCTTCTCAAAACGTCTTCAACATGCAAGAGCAGTAAAAAACTAGCAGGCAGTTTTATTAACTTGAGCAGTAGAGAATGCAGAATTACAGCAAATGAAAAATAAGAAATGTATTCACAGCTTCTTGTTCCTTGTCAAAATTTTATCAATGAATTACCTGTTTCAACCAATATAATGACATGCACTAATTTTGTGTGTTTCAAATTTAAACAGAAATTCTGAGACTTGAACACTTATATCAAAGTAAATGGGCGAAAGAATTTCTCGAATGTAAGTCCTCTTGTGCATGATCTTTATTCTATGATGTTCGTGAATCAAAATGTGTGTTGAATAAAGGCGTGAATTTTCACATGTTAGATTATAAACTGAAATGAATCGCAGTGTCATTCGAAATGACCAACGAATTTAATTGCACCACGAATTATTCATCAAAACCTGTATTTTGGAGAGTGACTTCTATGTGAGAGTAGCAAAGAAAATTCTAGCAACAAAATCTTAAGATGAGGCTTGGAGTTGAGGAATGAATTTTATATGTACATTTTGCAAATACTCCTGTACACATCCTTTCAATTCGCATAGCATTAAACACTGATTTCCGACATGAAATATGAATACATTGGGCCATCTGCAGAATGAATGATACTGACTCGCTTTTCAAGTTTTTTAATGCCTCAAAAAAGTTGTCATTTACTTCATATAAAAACAAACAGCCTTTGCGATCTGCTTTGATACTTTTACTTTTCATATCTGACAAAAACTCAGTCTGCATTTCACGTTATCTTACTGTCCCTTTCCTACTTTGCTTTCGAGTAAAAGTAAATAATTTCCCAAACATTATCGACACTTTCACAGTATTCGGTGCGGAAGATAAGACACTCATGAATTTGTCTATTGGTGGGTTATTTCATCCTAAAACTATAAACAGAATGCATGTGACAAATTCATTTGGTAACTGAAGACACAAACACCTTGCTACTATTTGTGTAGTGAAGGTGAGCTTGAAATCATTTCATGTGACAGATATCACCAGAGATGTCAATATGTATATTTTAATTGACAAGGCTTACAATTGAAGCTGTTATCGCTCATCTATACGAATTCAGTCTATTCTATCTATTGAAGCTTTTTAAAATTTGTCGTCAGCGCAATCACGAGTGACGTGGTATTTATTGGCGAAACAATTTTCTCCATCGTCCACTTTCTCTACATTATTCTCTCCAACATTCATCCATGTTATCTGTGGGAAGAGATGTGATTAACTATTCTACTTTCAGATTGTTGCGAAGATATAATTTTGTTCGAAATGTTATCTGTTTATAAACGAACTGAATTCGCACTTTCATACTACCGCAGTGTACAAATACCCAATGAAGATTGTCGGCTCTTTGAAGAATCACCAAACAATGCTTCCTTCCTCTTTAGATGCATACAGGAAGGCACTGGAAGAAGATAATACTTTTCAGTACAAATTTCTTGGTATAGGTGGATTTTGTAACCTAAAGTTTCAATACTACTTAATTTAAAATTCATCGTTTCGTTGAAATTAAGTGGCCAGTTCTATGAATAATATACAGAATATTTTAAAATGGTATTTTATGTCAAGTCATCTCTTCAATCTACAGTCACACTTACTTTTCAACCATATCGATCCCACTTTTTAGCCAAAACGCTCTTTAGAGAAATCCCGTGGGGATAAATCTGATCGCTGTTAGGACATTCTCTACCAAAGTAGACCGCTTTCTTATTTGTTCCTTGTATTGATTTGTTACTAATATCCACTGCTGCGACAAATCACATTACATTTACATTGAGAAGATATTCAGATTATTTGTCTATTGATTGATGATAATTTTCATAGTGTGTATATATGTAGTCATATTGGTTCTTACTCTTCCACAGAAAAGTGACCACATTCAAAGGGTGTTATGCATGGCATAGTTGAATTCAGTGGTTGATACTTGATATTATCGTGAAATCTGTCGGATGCCTAGAACTGATTGATACTGAAACATCTAGATAGATTACCACTGTGATGATTTTGGGTGAACATCCCACAGCGCAAATAAACAGGTGGTCCACATTTTACAAACCTTGTGAGCAATAGTGAAAATTTATATATTCTTCCAGCTAATAAAGAATTATACAATCTGATGAAAATGCACATTTCGAATAAGTGGGAAAATCGAAAGTATCTCGATATTGCAGAAGGTAAACATTTTATGATTGCATTATATAAAAAAACAGTCGCTTATTTGATATTTTGTGAGAAAGTAATTATTCTTCTGCAGTTAGGAAAAGTGCGCAAAGCCACAGAAAACTTGCCATTGTTACAAAAGATTTACAACAACACGTTGGAACAGCGATATTTTGACTCAGACATTACACTCACGAGTGTGAATTCTGAATAAGTGATAAACAAAACGTGATACACCACTTATTTAAGTCATAAATTAAATCCCGAATGAATTGTTGGCGTTGCATGTTAAAACGGCATTGTGTAGGCTTGTTGCACATAATTCATTGGTTACCCTCACCCATTTATGTTAACGATCTTGACTTTCCACGAGTTTTTCGTCAGTACTAATATTCACACTTGATACAGAATGATAAGGAAATCTGTGCAATGACGCGCTAACCAAACGACCGCGAGTTGTTCAGGGAATCAGCAATAGTAGGCAGATACAAAACACGCATCCACTTCGTCATATTTCCTTTCATTAGTATCACTCTAAGACCAACTACCTCCCATCGATGTTTGAGTGAGAGTACACTCACTCGATAGTCTGATACCATTTTCTAATAAACCTTTAAACTTAGTAAGCAAGTTAACTGTAATAGCATCATTTGAACTGATGTCAGCTGGATCCATATTCAAAACAACTGATCATGATAATGATGGATACCACGTATACCTGAAAGTTTACTGACGATGTATATATCAGTTGCAGGTGAATTTTTTGCGGAAACTTCAGGCAATTAAAAGAAATACAAAGGTTGGTTTTCCGTCACTTTGAAATTCACCTTCTTAACTTATGAACTATGCTGAAATATCTCCCATGACTTTATGAATATTAGTTCCTCTGATGTCCTTAATATATATATATCCACAATTCCACTGAAATGGGATGGTATTTATCCGTAAAAAACCATGCCTGACAATCCCTTATGACAGTCAAGTACAGTAGCTAGTTGATCGTCCGACTCAATTATTGAATTTTTTGAATATGTAGAAAAGCTGTCTTCGCGCATGCGAACACTATGTCTGCCCGAATTCATTGGGCATCAGCATATTTAGTACTGATACATGGCACACCTCCTTCACAGTATCCAACTCTAGATGGGTGAATTTAGATCGGAACTGTGTTCACTGAAGAATCATCTCGATGAGTAATGCGAAATGAAATCTCTGTAAATGAACACTGTTGTTCAAACTTACCCACGAAAAAGTACAAAATGTATCTAACGGTTTTATTATTATTTAGTGTGAAATGTGTGTGTCAACCTCCATGTCTTACATGCTATGGGTAGTCCAAAAATAATGGATAGAAATATGTTCACGTGGTGAAGTATCAGTGTGACATTATAAGACGAAAGATTTGGTAAAGCGACGTTTATTTCCGATTTGGTTTATCTATATTGTCAAATATATACACCTTGTCTTTATATCACCATTTACATGGGTCTCCCGTGTTATACTACTTCTCCCTTTATACTGCGTTTTTTGTGTTACTTTCGCGTCTCTTATGATTCATCGCAACGCTGAATCATTTGCTTTCTCTGACTTAAACTCCATCTCCCTGCAATTTGATGTTTTTATTCAGATGAAAGTCTCTTCATGTTCTACTTATAAGCCTTCTCGGTAGTGAAAATCACCTCAGTCCTTAACATGCAGACACTCCTTAAAATGTAGCATGACCTTTTAAATACAACCTGTAATTTGATGAACCATTGACACGATTAATCATTAGGTTATTTGACAAATTACTGTATAAAAGTTTAATATTCTATGCAAACGATTATTGTTCTATAACGGGCAGAGCCAATTTAACATTGAAGAAGGGCATAGATGCAGTAAAAATGCAGTTAACACCTAGTGAAGGCATTTCTGTCACTGATATAAGTAACTACTCAGGATACCATGCGGTGTGTTGGACATAATCAGCAGGATAACCATGTATTGTGATAGCCAGTAGCCACTGCGTTAATATGATTATTTGACGCTGAAGAATGCACAATGAAGCATTTCATACTTTTCGATATCATGAAATTATAGCTGAAATTGCAATGAAAAAGAAGGATTTCAAAGAAGCGAAGAAAGCACTGAATACATTCAAAGGTAGAATGATTCTGTAAATTTGTATTGCACACTATGTTGACGAAATAATGAAGCATTAGTATGATCAGTCATTCGTCATTGTGTTTACAGTTAGTCGTTAAGTGCTCCAATTACTTATTAGTAACACAAACGTTAACGACATTGTATTACATATCCGTTTTGTCAAAAAGACAATAATTTCTCGGAAATATTAGGAAGGTCAGTTTTACCGTTGAAGATTCGCCTTTATTCTCGTGAGGAGTGTTGTGAGAAGGAACGTGTTGAGAAATAATATTATTATGATACGTTTTGGTATCGTCGATATGTTGTATTCAGTATGGTGATAAATATAATATTCAAGTTTTTTGATCAACGGTTTAAGTATCATTCAACTCTTCTGGTTTTCTAAGCTCACCTTAAAGTGTTGGAAACGGCAGCAGTCAATGCATCTAATGCATACAGAAAAACGTCAAGTGAGTGAGTATATTCGTCAACTTGATCAGTGTACCTTAAGGTGCAGTGAAGCCATGAACCGGACTCTAGTGCTTCATCATTGGATGAACGTGGTGATGATTGAATATGAGAAGTAGAAGTGTTCAAATGGCAGTCAACATACAGACTCCTGGCGAACATAATTTTCCACAACTATTTGGTAATTTCCACTAAACTGTATGAATGACGTGGAATTAAAGTCAAATTCTACTTTACCTTATACGGGGAAGCATACAGAAGAGTAGACAGAGAGTTAGGCTTCTCAGTACATTCGTGTAATAACTATAGTAAAGACGACGTTGGCCGTCGAAGTGGAAACGTTTACACTGTGGTAAAATAAAATTCGATAATACATTATTTTAGTGAATAAAAAGCATATTGTCACAGTATTCATAACTGGATGACATTTCTATGACAATTTATCGCTCATAATCATACCATGCGACTCCATTATTATTATAACGTAGCTTATTTGCAAGGTGTGGGAAGGAGAATATCCAAAAATGGTGAGCAGTGAGTTTTACCATGATCTAAAATATCATAAATTAAAACGATATTCATCACTAAGGTCCGTGCGATTCAATTCTGATTAAAAATAATGACATTTCTACAACAAGAAACTTCAAATCTTCACGTTTATCAGAGAATAAGATAATTATATCTGAATGACGGTGATTAGCTCGGAGTTGCAAATACTGAAAAATTTTGATTGTCAACAACCAAACATCGAATAAAGGACGAATAAATATCAACAGTATATAACATGGTTTTTGATTTCACAGTGACTCTTTCAGTAGATTTCTAGTTGAAGACCATGTGAAGGTAAAGACGACAGACCAACCAGACGATAAGTTAAAGTAAGAATTTACTCACTAATTTAAAATTCAGTACGCGCATTAATTACACATATTTTATTTCACACTCAATGTATTTGAATGAAGTATTTTTTCTACAGTTTCGTCACGTATCTATGCAAATATGTGTTTGATAACGTTTCTTTATTCCTTTCAGACTCAATGAATGATACTGAAATTACGGAAGCGTATTTGAAGGCTCGTACTGCTTTCGACAACGCCCTAGGTAGTTTCACATAGTTATTTAAAGTCGATCACATATTTCTAGTGATGACCGCATTTCACAGTGAATTTCATTTTTGTAAGCGACAGAAGTATGCTGTATGGCTATGCCGCATTTGCTTATACTGAATTTGGCTATATCATTGATAAAATTAGCAATATTACTTGTCAACCTAATATCGGATTCTGCAAAGTGTTGGACAGTTGCTGACAATTAAATCTTAAATATCTATGCACAAAGGCGACAGTTTTACTGTTGATATGTTGTTAATTCAATTTCATTGAAACACGTAAATGTAATTCGATAAAGCTTCAGTGACTTCATCAGTGTATTGTGCAGTAAAGCCATAAAAATGTATCATACATGTTATTACGTTCAGAATAACAGTAACACTGAAACAATATGACATGATGGAGCATAATGAGATTTTGGTCTTATTAATATTGTTACAGGATAAGATTGAAAATCTTACTGATACATCATTGAAAATATATTCACTGTTTTAGAGGAACTCAGGGAGAAAATAAAACTACTGGAAATAAGGAGGTTTGAATTTTTAAAGTGTAAGTTGAAATATTGAAATGATCTGTAACTGATCAGTTCAAACCCTAGAAGATGGAATAAATTGGCTCCTGGCTGAAATGAAGGAAGATGCCAATCAGTATTAATGAAGTAAGTACCTACATAGATCCTAAGCGTATTTCAAAATTACTAATTAACTGCAGAAATTGAATATGAACTTGAAGATGTATTTTGCCGTTAGGCGATGTCAGCTAGATGAATACGTGAGTAAAAGTAACACTGAACTATTGTTAACTCACATTTCTTCATTTCTTATCAGTGTAAAACCATAGCATGAATAATTTACTGGCTTACCGGTCACATGTTCACAGTCGGCGGCTGTACTTAATATCCGGGTTGTAACAACTTTTGCGAATATTACAAATTTAAATGGTGCTTCGCGTAGTTGATTTCCTGTGAAGGGCATTTGTAACTTGGAATCAACCAGATAATATACACACCTAATGTGTACTTAGATCTTCACTGGAAGTATTCCCTTAAGATAAGTATTACTGCTAGTCAAATAAAAACTGTCAACAATAATTTCTGCTATACAAGATACGTGTTTATTCTCAACCCAGCTGTACTTTGATTTCGATTTCATTTTGTTTCAGCTGCAGGAAAGCGAATTCAATCCCAAGGGAATTCAAGCAATATTGGTGGAGGGAATACATTGTTTGCTTATCTCTTTTTTGTTCTATTAAATATAACATTTTCATTCAGTTGGCCTTTTCTGTCTTTGTAGTATAATGAGTTACGTGAGAAAAAAGTAGTTAAATACAACAAATAGGCAAGCAGCTTGTGCACATATCGAGAATTATTGTCTTGACTGACGAAGTGTATTGAGTAGCCGAGAGAAAATGTCAATGAGGAGGAGTGTCAGTATTTGCCTAAGACTTTAAAGCACGTTTAGGCACAAAGACATCCCATCAACTCTAAATCTTCAAGTTATCTGCTACGCACGTTTTCGAAGGCTACTTGTGTGGAGTTGGCTCTCTATAGGTTATTTCATTAACTACAGAGTACAATATAATATATTGAATGTAAATTCTCAGTTACACTACGCATCACTCAAATGCAGCGAATTCGTCAGCGACGTCATGAAGAAATATCATGGATCGACAATGACGGATTTAAAAGCTCCGTTTTATATACCGTATAAATAAGTCAACATTATGTTTTGAGAGCTCTTATTTCCAAAATATTTGATTTCGTAATTATTGCAATGTGTTCAAAATAGCATTGACTATCAAAAAGGTATTCACATTTCTCAGATGTTTCAAGTAGGACAGAAATTAAAAACCGACAACTAGATGGTGGGTGCATGAATGCGTTAACAGGATTTTCAATTGTGAGACACAACTCTCCTTCGTGTCAGTAAAACTCTCAAAACACTTTGACACGATGATACTTACAAAATCTCTCATGTCCATTTTAATTTTTTTTGTTATTTTTATTATCGCTAGATTTCACACCGTATTTTCGATACACGTATGGAAGGAATTTTCAGCCTGTGATATCAGTAGCCCAAATTTTGCAGGCCGATCATGAATGTCAGCTGTAAGTCCGAAGGAGATCGAGCCCCGGATCATCTGGATGGTCAGCGAGAGTTCTAACCGCTGTGCCACTGATATAAAGGGTACGCTGCAGTGAGTTCATGAGTGTATCTGTCTGGCTGTTTGTATATATGCCTATCTATTTTTGTGTGCATGTGTGTCTATTTCTGTCAGTAGTATGGTTAATGAATGGATGAGTAGAGTGTTAAGTGGATGACGATTGCAGGCACGTGTGAATTAGTTAATAAGTATGTTCGTAGTCAAGTGATTATTAAATGCGTGGTTTCGATACTCATCATCTTCGCATCGCATACGTAATAGTCTGTGATAGATCGATAGATAGAGAGAATGAATAAGCAATATAGAGAGTGAAAGAGTGAGACGGAGAGAGAGCTAAGAATTGATGATGGAAATTTACTCGTCCCTTGATTATCCCAGTGGTGATGAAATGGTGTACTTTTTTAAGGCATAA
This sequence comes from Trichobilharzia regenti, assembly GCA_944472135.2. Classification (NCBI taxonomy): domain Eukaryota; kingdom Metazoa; phylum Platyhelminthes; class Trematoda; order Strigeidida; family Schistosomatidae; genus Trichobilharzia; species Trichobilharzia regenti. The sequence continues at coordinate 76,904 of CALYDD020000231.1, read as the reverse complement.
ATGTGTCTCTTATTGTGTACGAATTATTTATATATAAGCTTTCACATGCTGATGGATATTTATAGGGTATTGTGAATATAAGTCAGAAGTCGTGGAGTCAGCAATCTAGCAGTCGGACACTCAACGCATAGAGTGAGAACTTATGAGCAGGAAAAGGAATGACAACAGTGATCGAGTGATGATTTTTAGTCCTGACTAAAGGAAGCATTGATTTCTGGCAGTGAAGCCTGCACTGACCATTCCATGATAGGAGAATTTCCTTCGTGCTGAAATCGAACACTGAACAGTAATTGTAAATTAATTAATCACAATGCGTCGGTGGCACAGTGGTTAGGACTCTCACCGATTATGCACATGGTCCGAGGTTCGATCCCCTGCCGACGCACACCTGATATCTATGGTTGGCCTGCAAAATTTAGGCTACCGATATCCATGCTGAAAATTCCGTACTTGTGTCAAAAATACAGTGTGGAATCAAGCTGTAATCAAAAAAATAATTAATTGGTCACTATGTGCTTGTGTCATCAAACGAATTTCTGCATTGCATGATGGAATTCAATTGTACTGTACCACACTGCGTGCATATGCTCTACTCTCACCAAATGTACCATAACTGCTTAGTAATTTATATGACTCGGGACTCCAGTGGATTATGATGTTTCGTTGTCACCTTATGTTGACAAGGTGGTGGTTGCAACCGATTAAACGGAAAGCTAAGCTGATGGGGGAATCGAAGACTTCTTAGTTGACGAGTAAATAAAGCCTGATGAAGTAAAAATGATGTCAGTGATGCACTAATCGCTCGGTGAATGACAACGTAGCTCAGTTGCAGTAAATGAAAGTTTGTCAGCTTTCTGATAGATGTAATGATCGATGAATTTGAATTCAGATTAGATGAGATGAGGTGATGATCATCTCGTGTCTGTCTGGTGAAGGGATTCGGTGAACTGACACAAGCTACATAGATGTATGAAGACACCAAGAATAGTGGAGAAGTATGGTGACTTCAGAAATTGACGATTCATCATTGATTGCGATTCAGATATCACGAATTTGCAGTAGTACTGTACTACTATAAGAGAAGAATACATACAACAGTCAAAAGAGTTTGTCTCTCCAGTAATGAATACTGAAGACTAGTTTGATTATTAGAATAAGGAGAATAGAGAAGGAGTGAGATAAACAGAGAAAGAGAGAGAGAGAGTGATGAATTTACGGGTAGAACTGTAGTCATAGTGAGTGAATGAGCATGATTCAATTGGTGTTTATATGTGTTCGTGCTTGTGCACGTGTGTATTTAGCGTGTTGGATAAATATTCTCCCTACACCTTCGAGCCACAGCTATTATCCCTCCCATAACCTATCAAGACATAACCAACTGATTACTTCTAAACTACCCCCTACTTATATTTTCTACCCCTCTCTTATCGTCCCTTAATCTGATCACATCTGCATTAAAAACGTGTTTCATTTACTTCTCTTACAATCTAGAATAACTTAATCGATTCAATGGTTTTTAATAGCCTTTATCAACCACATTTAATTGTTTAATGGTATTATTTTTCGTTATTCATGTTTCCACAGTTCACCTCAGTTTTCGTCTTCATTATTGATAAAACCATAATAATAATAATTATTATTATAACCACTATTATGTCTAATTGTGCATTTTATATTCACCATCTTATTAGTCTATAGACAAAACACCATGACTGGTTTATATTTGAATTTTTATTTGTGAAGTTTTGTTTATTGGAGTTAAACCTAATGAGATCTAATTGAAAACAATATTGTTCGCTTAAATGTGTTGTTCTAAATTTTACAATGGAATCCGAGAGCAAAATACCATTTTTGAACGTCTTAGTCAAGTGAACAACCACAGGGGAATTAGAAACTCAAGAAAGTCAACTCACACAGACCAAATCCTGAATTACAATAGCAACAATCCAATTAACACAAAAGTAATTGCACACAAACACTATTCAAGAGAGCAAGGACTCATTGCAGCACTCCCAGTTTAAAGAAAATTGAAGAAAACATCTCATGGACGTCTTCCAAAAGAATGGATATCCAGAGAATTTCATCAAAAGACATATACCCCCAAGGCAACCTAACAAGGCAAAAGCCACCAAGGAAAGCATAAAGAAAATCGCCTTACCGTTTATAAAGGATATCTCGAAAATCACTACAAGACTCTTCAAGCCTTTAGGAATTGATGTCGGGCACAAACCAACAAAGTCTCTTCACTCAATTCTATGTCAACCAAAAGACTCAACAGCGAAAGAAGATAAAACCAACATCATCCACAAAATAAATTTTAACAACTGCGAATAGCACCACATTTGCCAAAGTGGACGTCCCCTTCGTCTTCGTATCCACGAACATAAGCTAGCCGTTAAAAGACATGATATACACTCCCTCATTTCACTACACACAGACAACCACGGATATCAATTCGACTGGGACAACCAACGTTCAAATATTAGACAGAGGAAAAAACAAGAATGCTGGAGAATTTTTAGAAGCTTGGGATTCCAGTGAATCATCAATCAATAGACACATCGAGGCAGACAAAATTTATCAACCGATAAGAAAGAAATCTCACACACAAAGGGTTAAAGTTCAAGTCAAAGAAACAGTCAGTTCCAATACAAGTAACCTAGAAGGTGTGAAAATACGCACAATCACGTCCAAGGTCACCAGGAGAGATGATTAATAAACTCGTGGAGTAATCTAAAAGCTCACTTCAAATTGCAGTATGCGCTGAAGATGTCACCTAGGAGGGTGATGAAAGCTTCGTGAATCAACTATCCAGCTCAGAGAACACAGCCACATCAAAATCATACACGTGAGCTACAAATATTCTCTATCATATCAGGAAGTCTGGCAGTTATTCACTCCGCAATCCGCCGAAGTAGTTAGTTTTCCCGGTTTCTGTTTATCAGTGCCACCATGAACAAAAATATAGATGAGATCTCGTTAATAATGAACAGTGTCACTCACTTCCAGCCTACCTCCTTATTCGGAAGCCTGTGTGATTGTGTGATGAATGAATTGAAAAACCCAGTCGGCTTCCTTGAATGCTGCAATCACCTTCAGTTTCTGTCTCCCAATCATCTATCTATCTAGTCGTTGCCGTTATACAAAGATTTATCAGCAATATTAATAACAATTGCAATAGTGAGTGAAATTAGCACCAGTCGTATGAGAAGCATTCATAATGGAATTCGTCCATGCTGTTGTCGCGGTAGCATTGTCATATTAGTACTGATAGATATCATTGTTAGTAGTAGTGATAGCAGTATTAGTGGTGGTAGCATTATTAGTCTTAGTAATTGTGGTGGTGGTGGTGTTAGTAGCAATAATCGACAAATCTCTGCATTAGAAGAGGGTTTGAATGTATGCATGCATGGATGGATGGAGGCGAGCAGGTGATTTGTCTGATCGACTATCTGATATGTGGAGACGAAAAAGAGATGAGGATGACTTACCTCCCATTTCACATTCAAATGATACAACCAGTACAACTAAGACGAGCTGAAATGAAAGAAATGACCATCATAGAGGCATACAATATTAGACAAGAGTATTCGGACATACAGTGAACATCTGCATTTTTGTCTTTGTTGTTGTTGTTCTTGTTTACTGTCAACTGGAAGCTAATACTTCGAACTTACTCCCACCGTCCTATTTATACTCGAAGTTCACCTGTGAAGCAAGTGAACACGTGGTCACACTCAAACAGAGGTGAGTGACCTACCCTACCTACCAACCAACCGATATAATCAATGAACACGAGGAATGTGAGTTTCATTCACTTATTCGCTCTTCCCCCTCATTCGACTGACTCATGATGGCTTCATTGATTGATTGATTGGTTGATAGGTTGGTTGATTGTTCGATTTGTTGATCGACTGACTGACTGGTTGCTTGATTGCTTGATTCTCGGTTGGTTAGTTGGCCAGTTGTTTGTGTTGTTTTGTTGGCTGTGCTGTTTTGTGCGTGGATTGACTCTTCCTTATTCACACATTTACTCTGTGATGAGGATAAATCATTTTCGTATTCGGGACTCAGTCTGTCAGTGAATCAGTTCGACTGAATGTTGGCTTCTTCTTCTTCTCCTACAACTAATTCTTCTCTCCCTCCTTCTTTCCTTCCGTGGTCCGATGATTCGTTCGTTGATGACTTGGTGAGATCAAATGTGAGTCGGTTGTTTGGTTAGTTAATTAGTCAGTTAGTTGGTAGGTAGGAAGGTAGGTAGGTATGTAGGTAGGTAGGTAGGTATGTAGGTTGGTTGGTTGGTTGGTCGGTTGGTTGGTTAATTGGTTTGTTTTGTTATTCCATAATAAATAGGTTTATTTTAGCAATCATACATTGATGCAGTTTTATCAACTGCATTTGTGTTCCTAATACTACGAAATAATTGTGATTAATAAAATAAAATAAAATAATCTTATATGGAATTGCACTGTACCAGAGTGGCCAAGTTCTACGCTGAAGTTATTCACTTAATTAATTAGTTGGTTATTTGTTTATTTATTTATTTAGTTTGTTAGTTAGTTAGTTGGTTAGTAAGTGAGTAGATTGGTTATTCAGTTGGTCAGATATTTATTGGTTTATTTAGTTAGTCAGATATTCAGTCAGACAGTTAGTTGGTCAGCCATTTATTTATAAAGTAAGTTAGTTATTCAGTCACTTATTTATTCAGTGTTCTCATCAACTGCCCAGTTAGTTAGTTAGTTAGTCAGTTAGTCAGTGAGTAAGTGAGTTGATCAGTTAGTTATTTGTTTGATGCATTGTCATGTATTTCTGCTCGTCTTGACTACTTCGAATCGACCGATATGAATGTAGTTGAAAATTTATATTTGCTAATGAATCGGGTGACGTGATATGACGAAGTGTGACGAGATGTGATGTGATGTGATGTGGTGTGACATGATGTGATGACTGTGTAGGCATGGCATGTAGTCGGAAAGATTCTAGGAGAGCTGGTGAATTCTAAGATTGGCGGCTCATCGGATGTTAGGTCATGATGATGAGGATGAAGATGATGTTGATGATAGTGGTGGTGACAAGAACCAACGTGATGATGTTTACAATGGAAGCAAACACTGAACGCTCGCGCGCCATACTTAGGTAACTTACTTCATCATTATGATAATCATGATACTAATAGCCGTCGAAATTATTTTCCATTTTGTCCTTATAATCATTTTTATAATCGTAGTGTTATTTTCCAATTGAATCTTATATTTTCCCGTCCCACAAGAGGTGGCCAGCTCTCGTGGCTCGAGTGGTCTAGGGGATAACGCTTTGTCGTATGAAACCATGGCCACTGGGTTCAGGTTGCTGTGGGAACATCATCAATCAATTACTGAGGAATTCAGGTACATCCAGCTGGCGGACGACTCCCAAAGACGACGAAATTCGCGTTATCCTGGATTCTAAATAAAAATGGTTTAATACATAAAACAGTATAGAATGAAAAAAATCAAAAATTTACGATATTAATTTAACGTCGAGTATCTATTCTGTTTATGGTGGCTGTTTATAAGGTGATCGTATTTGAAGTCGTCATCACGTTAAAGGTCTACTAGATTCACTTTAAATTCTATACCGAACAGCTTGATATCCACTCTCTGGAGATCCTATGATAAATCTCGAATAGCACTCCTCGGAGCATTTCACGTTTTTGTTCTGCTGAAAGCAAGACATTTCCTTTGGCTGTGAAATCCACTATTTATACTTACGAAGTGAGTCAATAACAGTGTTAAATATAACGTGAATGTCAAATTAAAATTAATACTGGGATATTAATGGTAATATATTAATGAATAAAATACTAGAAAGAGTCGTTTACTGGTTGTCAGGATATAGGCCTACGTCTTACTTGTTTCTCGTCACATAGTGTGTGTTCCGAATGAGGTATCCCAGTGTTTTTATACTAGGTTGTCTGTGCATGCAGTTTTTCATAGTTGCTACGTCTATGTTAAAAGAAAAGCAAGGAGGAGCTTTTGTTTACAAAGGATGCTCAGAGAGTGACAAGATAATATTGACCAGATTTTTGTTTTCTATCATTTATTGACACCGCACTTATCCTGCCGACAGATTTTGGTGTACTTCGAAGTGTAAACAGTTTTATTAGGTAGCTAAAGAAGGATTAAGGAGGAGCAACAGAGAAGCATTGTTACAATACAAGAAATAAAAATCTGTTAAATTAGACGCTGAGTGATACCAATTAGCCTTTATTTCCTAATGTGAAAGGTTTGATGAAATGTTCTAACAGAAATAAGCACGAAGACGAGCGAGCATCAGAGAATAGGCATAGCCAAGGTTAAATTACATTTGTTTCATCTGCGGTTACACATATGACCCAGGAATCCTGAGACTTTAGCAGTCCAGTGTAAGTTGTACTTTTTTAAACTAAATCCTTCTAAATATTAAACTATTAATTTCGGATTAGGATGTAAAAGAAGGTTAATTGAAGCTGTTGATTCCCATGACTATTGCAAAATTGAGATGATAGTAATATACAAGTCAAGTCTTGTAATAATTCTATTTTCCGACCTATCCTAGTCTTCCTATGTCTTGACGATTTCTACAAAATATTTAGTCTGACTATTTACATGAAGACGTTGAGGTCCTCAGGCATAATTCAACTCCTCCTACACTTTGTCAAGTCTTGTATTTTACCTATTCTTCTTTACTGTTCACCCTTATTCTTTCCTGTATTGCTCAGAAACACTATGCCATACTCCGTAGAACTCTGTAGACTGTCAGTAGAGCAAGTGGTATCCCATTGGGTCATATAATTGACATTGTCACTGATAGACACTTGATGTCATACAACAAATTTGCTAGAGGAATTTTGTCAGACTGTGTGCACCTACAGTACTCGCAGCTCAAACCTTGCGTCTCCTCAGGTTTCACAAGAAGTCATTTCATGAAAAGACGTTATGTACACACGTCAGAGTATAACAACTCCACTACACCATATATGAACATGGTGATGATGTGAGGAAAATTTGATGGCATGAACTAAATAACCTTCTTTGCATTATTAAATAAACCATTTCCTCCATCCTGACCACATCAGGCTTTATTGTTATTGTACTTCTAATATTAATAATCCTCTTAAAACTTTTTCTTTTATTTGTTTATGTGTCAACATCATTTATGCTGTCTTTTCCCTGTTAATTTTGTATTTCCCCTCACCACACTATATCAGCAGAACATTAGATTCAATAATCTATAACATGCTAAATTTCCTAAACGGAATCGACAGTGGTATTTGAAACAAACTCACTGGTATTTTAATTATTATAATTATTATATTTAATTTTTTCAATTCGTACTTCAAATATGTCTGACTTTATACCGTAAATGTGTACAAAGTCCTCTGGTTAATTTTGTTTTAATTTTATTTATATTTTGAGGAAGTCGCATGAAATATTGTGACTAATACTGAGAATTCCATTCTGTATTTTAGAAACTCTTTCTAAAATACATTAGATTATTATTTTTCACCAGTGATTTTCTCAAACCTCTTCGACATGCCTGATGAGATTTATGATATGAAATTTTGTTGTAGATCACATTTAATCTATGAATTTCTGTCCTGAATAAGGTGCTCGACGATGGGCCCATTAGTAGAAACATGGCTTACTGGAGGATGACAGCACGAGTTCCGACCAGAACGACCCTAGCCAGCAAACCTACAATTACCTGGCGAAAACTGGGTGAAAGCCATGGATATCAATTTAATTAGATATCAATTTAATCAATATTAGTAAAGTACTCAATAACTTTTTCCATTTTCGTCTTGTTAGTAAACTAATATGTTTGGGATTGAACAAAAGCCTAAATAAGGTTTTTTAGAGACGATAAAACGTAGGAGCAGTGTTGTTTCGTCAAACATGAGGTAAGATAAGATAAGATAATAGCTTTATTCCAAGTCAGTACTTGTGATACAGAATGGAATTCTCAGCATTTTTACTAAAATATTGCATCCAGTTAGTACGTTAACAATAAATAAAGTTCTACATGGATTAAAGTTATCTCAGTCAGTTTTGACAACAACATATTAGCATGTCAGTAGCAAAGCCAAAATTTAAACAATGTTTGAAGGTGTTAGAAAAGTAGATACTATTAGCATATTTGCTGGCGTAAGCGATAGCAAAATGGTCGAGATATACAGAGAGTGAAAGAACGAACAAGAATGTTTTAAGTAGAGATTGTAAAGAAAAGAGAAACAAAACAGCACATAACAAAAATATATACAGAATGAAAAAAGTAGAGAGAAAACGTTGTACCTGTAAATGATGTGAGTTGGAAAGACGAGATCCATTTGTTCTACTCACTATTTAATAAGTTAAAGGTTTCACGCCTAATGCTTTCTTTATCGCACAGAACACGAGCTAAGTAGGGTATGGATGAGTTTTTGTACTTACTAGTGCGGGCATATCGTTTCCTAAATAGGCTTCTGCTTTTCTCTGAAGACATACAAGGGGAGAGTTGTGAATTTAGGGGGTGTTGTGAGTCAGATAAAATGGATTTCGCCCATTTTTCACATGAGTCCATGTGCCTGTCCACCAGAATATAAACAAGCTGGCTAAGTGGCAAACTGCTTACCCTGCTGACAACCTTTAACATCCTAAGTAATAAGGTATAGTATTTCTTCAGTAGCCCAGGAAAGAATAAAAGGGAACAATAGAGAATAATAGGCAGAATACGGAAGTTAACAAATTGCAGGAGTAAGGGTTGGGTTACACCAGAATGTCTTAACTTCTTGATGTAGAAGGTAAGACGGAATATTTTCTTAGAAATCGTCAAGATATGAGACGACCAGGAAAGATCAGAAGATAGAGTGACGCCTAGGTATTTAATTTCCGACTTGGTTTCAATTTCACTGCCATCTGTGTTGCACACCTCGTGAGTGCTAACCAGTTTGTTTAGGTCAGATTTGTGCCTAAAGGTGAAATTGACTGTTTGGCATTTGGAGGGGTTTAGGGTGAGACCGTTTTCCTTGAACCATTGGCTGACTTCTGATAAAAAGCCGTTTAGTTTAGAGCAGTCACTTTGACATTTGACAGGTAAAGATACAGTTAGGTCATCAGCATATTTGACAAAGTTAATGTCATTTGAAGATGGTAGGTCATGTAGGAAGAATGAAAAGAGAAGTGGGGAGAGTACAGCACCTTGGGGGACACCAGCTTCAGTGAGCACAGCGGAGGAGGATTGGCCTTTGTATACAGTGTACTGCATTCTGTTTGAGAGATAGGAATGCAACCAGCTTGTGACCCAGGACTCAGTTTGTGTCATGGAGAGCTTATTTATCAAGAGACATCTAGGTACAGAGTCGAAAGCAGAAGTGAAGTCAAGAAACGTGCAGCGGACGTATTTGGCAACTTTATCTAATGATGAGATAATACTGTTGTGTAAGACAGCTGCAGCGTCTAAAGTTCTCCTACCCTGTCTGTAGGCAAATTGTTTGGGGTTTTCGAAGCTTTTAAGGGAGGGTTCAAGTTTAAGAAGTACTAGTTTTTCCATGAGCTTTAGAAACGGGGAAGTGATGGCGATGGGTCTGAACTTTACGTTCTTGCTATTTCCAGGTTTAGGGACAGGGACTATGTTAATGTCTTTCCATGGAACAGGTACAACGTTTTCGGAGAAAGAAGCATTTAGGATATTAGTTAGAGGAGAACATAAAGCATCTGCACATTGTTTTAGAACACATCCAGGTAGAGGAAGATGAAAAAATTACTAAATGGAAAGATGGCCAACAGAAGGAGAAGCTAAGATCGATGTACACTGCACTGAATAAAGATATCAAGAAGAGTGCTGGGTAGGACATCGCACTGGAAAATGAAGCAGAACAGGCTTGCGGCAGGTTGAAGAGACCTCATAATATTATATGAGATGGGTACTAGGTCTCTTCTATCCAGGGAGTGATCAACGCAGATGGCGATACCGATAAAATAAAAGCAACCCAATCAACAAGGAGGAGAAACGAGGTAAAGCAGTGGAGTGATTACTTCAAAGGACTTTTGAGACAATTTTCACTTGTAACTCGCCTAGAAATATCACCGCCACCGATAGCAGACATAGAACTGCCTGCCAGTGGGCAACGATCCTATGACGAAAGCAGAAGTCGTGAATACTACTTAACTAGTGAGGGAATGGGAGGCAGTAGGTAAATAAATAATTCCTGCTAACCACTGACAACAGGCCAGAAGCTTGAAACAGGTGTGCTAACTTCATTATTCTAAAAATTTCAGAAAGAAGAAAAGGTCCTTATAGACTGGAAGAAAGAATTCCTTGTCAAGATACAAAACAAGGTCAACTTACGCCTCTGCAAAAAGTGGCACTATATCATGCTTTAGTCCACGCAAGCACATTAGTCTGCTTTTAAAAGATACCAAGTGAATATTTGAAAAAATTTACAAGCCATAATAATGCCGATTCTCACGTAAGTGCTTATGAAATCATAAGCACATTTAATGCGTTTGTTTTGCCTCTACTTACAGTTGCAAACAAAAAACCAGTAGTCGAGAAAAAAGCCCTTAAATAAACAAGTTTCTTTTTTTGGATCGCTTAATGAATATAGCCTACCGTGCCTATCACATAAAATACAGCTTTCAGTTGTTATGCACGTTTTCACCAAATTCAAACAGTCATGATGCCTTGTACTATATATACATATAGTTTTGATGACACCCGTAAACCGGTGTTCTTTATATACAAAAAATGAGAATATGTTTTTTAAATTATATATTTTGTAGCTGAAGATGACCAAAATAATTGGAAGGGAAACACAAGAATCACTAGATCCTAAAAAGGTAAACAAACCGAGACGCCTAACTTTATTTTAATTGTAATCTCATTACCCCCACTCACATTGTTATTGTCCTTGGTAAACACCATTATTGAAATGATATCTAAGCACTTCCTTTCCACACTTATCTATGTCAAAAAGAACCAAATCACTCAAATATTGCCTTTTTCTCAACGATTTCAAAAAGAAGTATTCTCAAGAAATTAATTTATTTATTTCTCAACGGGAAGTGAATTTTTATTTATAAAATAAATCTGTTGCGAATCCACTTCTGAGTTGCCTGATTATACCACCGAGTTGCCTCATTAGACATTGGGAAAAGTACTCAAAATTCATCAAGTTTCGCTGTTTTGTTTGTACTTCAGTTAAGTCCTTGAGTAATAACCGTTATTCATTCTTACCTTTTTTCAATGTCAACTTACTGTTACACCTTCATCAAAAATGATGAAGGAAGAATATTCCGTGGAAAACGCTAAGACTTGATCAATTTGTGTCGGCACATTGTTCAAAATGAAGGTAACAAGATTATCGTAGAACGTCAATTTCTGCTATGCAGAGCATCATAACGGTTAAATGATAGTCGTCACATCTCGCCTTTACTTGAGTGTGATTGGAATAACAGCGTCAAAACCGATCAATCATAACAACAGAGCTAAAGTCAACAATTTCACAAGTTTTCTTCACCTCCAGTTATGAGTGAGTAGTGATAATTATGAAGTACAATAAAGTGAAGGTGTAACAGCAAAAGGCAAGACTCGGAAGCTAAGGTATATTTTCAATTGATGAAACAGTTATTTATATCTATACAGTTTATATTTTTGAAATAACCACTGGCCGTTTGACTATGGTTTACATTAAACGACATGAAACAGAATGTTCAGATATCTAGTGAACAGGTAATCTGACTCTAGCAACGAATAAAGTGCTCAAATACATACAGTATTATGTTGTTAATGTCATATTAAACAGTGGGAATACGTGAGAACAATCATCCGTTGCAACGCATTACCTGCATTTCACCACCACAAAGGGGATTGTTATGGCAGATGTGACGGATGATACACAGCCGATAGCGCGTTTCAGGGGATAGTATGAGACATGAAGTAATGACGCTCAAACAACACCACACCACTCTAACACCTTAAATAGTCAGTTGTAAATGATCGCATACTACTTTCTTTCACTGGCTTTTAAAAACATCTATTTCGTTTCATATTACCAAGTGTATACACTTTATTCGAGAATTCCTCACTGACGTTGAGTTGCTTTATAATCCATATCAAATGTCCACCCGAATTCCACAGGTTTTTTTTCAAAGACTTATTCAGATGTTCATGCAATGGTTTATTCTCAGAATTGAGTGGCTAATGATTATTAGGAAAATCAACAGTGACTCAAAATCTTCAAAAATACCATTATTATCTGAGGAAATTGCTGTGCACAAAGAACTGAAAATGATGGCACACAGCCATTATTTTTTATTTCAAAAAACTGGGAATACGAACCGTCTTCTGTTCATGCAAAATGGAAAGTGCTTGGTTGTGCAAAACACGAAATACTGTGGAAGCTGCACAATACAATACAAAGGAAACAACTGACGTGAAACGTATTTCAGAGAACTGGCAAATATCAGTGCTATATTCTAAAAACAATATTTAAAGTGCACCATGAAGGAACATATATTCGATTGCACTCATGTAAATATGCTCATTTGCTTCTTGGATAATAATATTAGATTGCAATCTATATGAAACATGGTTGGTTAATTTGTGATAATAACGCTCAAATTATGAAGTTATCCCAAAATAAAATCTACACTTTATATTGTGAAATAAATTCGCATCTTAGATGAGAAATAAATTATTACTCAGAACTCTGTTTAATAAAAACTAAAAACTAAGGTGTGTAATTATCAAATCTAAAGCTGTGTTCAAAAAGTCAACTGAAATACGACGACGTAAATTGCAGGCTCATCATTGTATTTTCGAACATCATCCAGCATGGTTAGGCAAGAGACTTACAAGATCTATTTGTAGCTCTGTTTTAGCACACCTTGTGGACACAGATCATAAAGGTGATGTTAATAAAGCAATTAAAGGTAATTATCGCATTTCTAATTATCTTAAATTTGCTTTACGAGTTCGTCTTCTATGTACAGCTGATACCATAGAAATCCATCCGAAGAAACCAAGCCTGTGTGTGTTAGAAAAAGGTCGTGCAGTCGCTTACCTTCTTCTAGCGACCGTTACATGAATGTAAGGAACTGAAAAATTCAGCGCCACCCTTTCAGAATTTGTGGTTTTCCTAATAATTCGGGTTGCTTCATCTTCTACTGTTTATTAAGTAATTAACTAGAACACTAACTTGTTCCTCAGTTACTATTATTCAAAATTTCACTCATTTTACAGTATAATCGTTTGATTTTTGCAATTATTTCTACCTCATTGTCGTCGTGATAATTCCCTAGGTTAATCATCACTTCCGCTTACGTGTTCATTTGGATTCATTAGTATAAACCAACTTTCAGGAAATAGCACTCACCCTACCCACTTTTCGTGAATGCTCAATACTTATTTGTAGCTGTTACCTAATTTTTCAGTGTCAAAACTACTGAAATTCACTAAATTAAGCGTCGTTTTAAGGTGTCTAAACTGTCACTTTAGACATCGAGAAGTCTCTGACAAACTCTTCTTACTCGTCACAGAAGATGAGCACTATTTGTTGCTGTGGTGGTTGACGTTGTGGTCCGTGATTACGGTGTTTCCCGTCGGCACACTGGAACCATATAGCCTGAAGTTTATTGAGTCGCTTGATATATATGTATATATATATACATAGCGTATCTGAAACGCACTGATGAAGTATTATCACGACAACTTTACAATGGAGTAGACATATTTTAATGTAACATATTATGCTCTTCACTCTCTGTAGTATCACAAGACTTCTACTTAGTAATATAGCGTGGCGTAGCATCCAAACATCACGCCATCTTGAATTCATGGTGATAAACTGGTAGAAGCACAATAAATCAGAAAATCGATGAAAATGTGATATCAAATTCGATTCAACGTGAAAAATATTTTAACGTATAGAAAAAGCTTTCACAGAACAAAATGGTCTATTCATTATCCAGATCAAAGTTTAGCTGGTTTTAAATTTTAATGAATGAATGTAATATAAAAGTCTTGAATTACTCCACTATTCATGGGTCAAGAAATGTCAATTCTCAAACCAGCCTCTGACATGCGATATGACATAATCAAAACACCTCTCCTCCTTCGGTATGATAATGGGCAACGATTTAAATGTTTCGTCCTCTTCCTACAAGAAAAGTGTGAGATACTGATTACAAATTTGGTTCCAGCTGTCAGTTCTTTACAAAATATATGCCTCCTTCTTGAAATACAGGGTAACTGCTTCTCTCTTTACAGAATTCTGAATGAGACCTAACTTATAATTATACCACTGTCGCAATACATATGGAATCAGAAGCCAACACTGCTACCTTTCTGATGCATCATATTAAAAGTTGTCTGGTCTTTCAGAGTTCAGGTCCCACTGAAGTGGAAACGGCAGACTGCCAGTTAGTTATTTCAGGTGAGTAAATATTATTATGGTAATAAGTGTTTAAATATTCTGTTCCCCATGCCTCTTCTCATTATGCACTAGTCACTACTGAATTCATTCAGCCTTAAAAACATTGTTTCTCTTAATGAATTTCATCGAACTCTATCTATAGGCGAAGGCTCGAGATATGACAGTTCGAGAAAACTGCACTTGAGCGGCCGCAATTTATTCTTACTCTGGGTAAGAAAACAATATTTTATTTTTGTTTTCACTACCCCTTAAATTTGCCTCACACAGATGATAGCTGATACGGCGTTAATTATACTAATTACAGTAGGAATGTAATAATAATAATAATTGCTTTATTCCAAAAACAGTACTCATGATACAGCAAGGAATTTTCAGCATTCAGTACAATATTGCATCTAATTTACCCAAAAACGACAACAAAAAAATTAAAAATACACAATACATAATAGTAATAAAACGATTGTTGTAGCAGCTGCGTAGCAAAATACTGTGTGCCATACGGAGAAAAATATGTATAAAGTACAAAATTGTAGTGATAATAGTAATACCAACTGATATAAAATAGCAGAGTAACGATTTAAACGATAGAAAGTGTAACACCATAAAATACAGAAAGATGAACGATAAAAGGGTCGATTCACTGTGCTAATTACATAGTAACTTGTAAGTTTCACGTCTAACAGAGTCTTCGTCACATAAAGTACGCGCTAAATAGGGTATTGTAGAATTTCTATACTTAGTAGTACGAGCATATATCTTTTTATATTGACTTCTCGTCCTACCTGATGAGATACAAGGGGACAGGTGTGAACAATGAGTAGGAACAAACATTTAAATTATAAGATAAAATAAAATAATTTAACGCTTTTCAGAGTGGAGGTGAATGAATAGATTAGATTGAACAGCTGGGTGAGAATCATTCCGAGGTAAGTACTGTTTTTGTATGATAAATAAACACGTTGAGCACATTAATGTATTTCAATTGTTTCGTGAGATGTTTGCTTATCGATCATATTGTGATATTGAGAGACTTCGGAGCTCCGAGAAGAACACAGGGCTACATTAGTGCATTTGTAATTCATCCTGTTCTCCACAGTCTTTTTCCAAGTGCGTCCTGATGTTTATCTATTTCTCGTAAGTTCTCCGTGTCAACCTGTGAGACAAGTTCCACTCTTCTTTTTGAGCAATAATTGTTTGGTTGTTTCTAGAATATTTTCTGGCTCGTCTTTTCTCGAGGACCTTCCAAACTTCGGAATTATTATTCCGCATTTTATAGTAATATTAAAAATGCACACTAATGCTACTACGTCACCACAGTTAATTATTAAAGTTACCATCCTGATTTTGTTGCTAACTTACTGTGTTTCAACAGAGGACCTGTCATTAAAGTTCAAGCTATCACCTTCCATGAAGCAAAAAAGGATAGAAAGAATGAGAGGGAAAATAAGAATTCAAAATGACTGTTCCCAGCAGAAAATTGGGGTGGAAGCAATGCTTCCGTAGAGGAACGCTGTGGTTTGACGGTTATTTCAAATCACAAAGTGTGAGTACATCTTTCGCAATGCAACGGATATTGAGTCATATTAAAAGCTGTCTCATGTCTCATTGATTGACTTTCCCTTCTTGGTTAATGCCAGGTGCCTACACCCAATGCCACTTATCATAATATACCACCTTCACGGGGGAGAGAGTGTAGATCAGTATGGTCAAATACACCTTGGTAGCGGCTGCATATCTTCAAATTACAATGACCAAGTGTCACAGTCATTAAGGAGGATGGGGCGAAATGGTGCACAAGACGCATGTTTCTTGTTTAATAGCCTGTTGTTACATAATCCGCTTTGCTTACACAAAGGGTGTCACATTTATTCTCAGGTGAATGTGTCGATTTACACCATGATTCCTCAGTACTGTTAACATATAAACGATTCCTTAGTTCATCAGATCGTCTGTACAATTTCTTTTTCCGGAATCCTGGGATGCGTTTCAATTCTAATTCTCATGTTAGTCAAGGCACTTGGAAATAACCGGGAAATCGACCATTATCTAATAGGATTCAGTGTAAGTATTTTATTCTCTTGTTTAACTGTTTATTCAGTGACCATCTCAACGCCTTATTAAACAAATGTCTTTGATTCGTAACTTAGGTTGTTTTCGGGTATAAAGACTGCAGTACATCCGTATACATTCTCATCATAGTTGGCGTATGTTCTAATATCTCACCGACACATATTGCGATTGTGTTAAGATGTTAAGTGGCACAGAAATAGCAGTAATCTGAATCAAAACAGAACTCATGTACTTATGAAAATGACTCGTGTGAAAATGACTACCACATACAAAAAGCTATACACGTCAGTATGCACGTATGAATGAATGTTTTCCCATGAGACTGCTGCACTATATCCCTAATATGAAGTGTGACTAGGTAGTCGCCTCGATGAGAGGCACCATTTTTAGATTGAGACGCAGAAAGTGGTCACAACTACTTATCGTTAATGACACTGTGATTCATACAGCTAATTTATTCAAGTACGCAGTCTCCTAAAACAAAATTTGAGTATATTAACTGTTTCTTCAGCGTAGACAAGTTCTATTAAGTCAAGTGGGAATATTCCTTCCTCTCCCAGACTATGTCTCCAGTGGTGGCTTCAGAAAGACTGGCGGTTATGGAATTTTTCATGAATAATATATTTATCTCGCCTCATGACTGCCTAAATGTGATTGGCTCTACTCAGAGATAAACGAATATTGATGTTGCATCAGGTATTGAACGATTTATGGACTTACATTGTCCTCATGAAAAGAGATTGATAAGGACTCCGGCTTTGAAATTTTCGAAAGTCACTTTACTACGAGACGAATACAACTTAGTATATTTTTCATAAGTATTCCAATAATCTTACATAGATATGGATGCTATTCTGCCTGAAGTATTGCGTGTTACGGTATTTAAAATAGTGATGCAACGAAGCAGTCATATAATAACAGCACATTTATCTTACGCACATAATATTTAAGAGATTCAACGTAAACTGATTGACAAAGTCTTTAACTGAATACGAGGTGAATATGTATGATACCCATTCCAAATTTCAAGTTGAGGTAGATATTATCTATTAATAGAACACACAGTGACTTTCTACACTGAATATTAGTCGAGATGACAAATTTATTGATGAAGAATCCATATAACACCGTAGTGTGTGAAACTTCAATCTTCTCCGTATACCTGAGGGACAGGTATTCTTAAAATTACGGTTGTGATATCTATTCCATTAGTACCTATTTTTTTCATCGAACAAACGTGATATTTTCAGAATCCCGCATGCTTTCATTTCAACGTTGAACATAGTTTTGTCACTTATGATGCATGAATTAGTATACAAACATAAGTACAATATTTTCTGCTTCCACTGGAAATTCAAACTACCTGTTTATTTACTATTTGACTTCAAATTGAAGTATGCGATGAAGATGTCACCCAGTAGGGTGATGAAAGCTTCGCAAACTAACCATCCACCTCAGAGAACAAAACCACATCAAAATCATCCGCCTGAGCTACAAATCTTTTCTATCATATCTATAGGTGAAGCATTGAACTCTGACTTATACTACAGCTGTATGGTGTATCTGCAACAAAATTGGGCTAAACACATTTAATAATGTGAAAGAATCAGGTGACATAGATTTAACCTGGTAACCGAACTAGCCTGATTCTAGTAAACACGTTTGTGTTAATTCCGAATTCGAAGTAATGATAATCCAATGTATTTTAAACCATTAGTAACTAATCTCGACACTAACAAGTATGATTCACACACTGCGTCACTGCATTAACCAAAGTATCTCCACCAGCAAACATGATGCATGGAGTTTGAATCCCGGCCGACTCACTTCTCACAACCGCCTAGCCCTTATAAGCTCGGAAAAGTTGGCAGATTGAGCGTTTAGCTGGATTACAAAACTCATAGAAACAACACTACCACAATATCTGGCACTTCACAGCTAAAAGCCTTATTCTCCACATAAAACTTGAGGAATGATTAAAATTTCCATAAGACTATAAAAAAATTGGAAAACACAGTTCGGAACAGCAGTGTCGTTCAGCTTGAAATAAACGTCCAGATAAATGAAATTCTAACTCGTGATTCAAAGGTTTGTTGAGACGAATATCTGTGACACAGGTCTAGGACTTCAGCACTGTTGTAGTATGCAGTTTCATGTGTGCTTCGTAGTTGTCATTCTTCTTCTCCGTAACAAATATTAGACGTTGAGTCACATACTAAGCATTTAAGATCTCAAATAACTTAAATATTGATCGAACTAATTAAAATTTAACAGTGAAGAGAGTAAGTTTTGATATCCTCAGCTCACATACGCAAATACCGATAAATTTGTCTATTAAAGAGGTCAGAAACAAACTCAGTATTGACCAGTAATTTAGGCTCAGAAGAAGTCTTCGAATTCAAGAAGTAATTCTAGTAGTGCGTCTCCCCCTAACTTCTACAGCATTCAATTTCCAAGGAGAGATGTATAAAATACGGAGGTGATTTCCATGGGATCACCAATATTCCCTTCTCAACTCAATTTAATGCCTGAATTGTGTGGAATACACATTCAGGGTATTAAAAGTGCAAGTCGTTTTGAGCTTTTCGAACACACCAAATAACAGGTAGATGAGATTCAGTTGACGTTTTTGATGGAAAAGTTATAAAAAGACACAACCTTTGCTGGACTGTCCCATAAAGTGGTGATCAGAAGGGGTGTTAAACACTAGTATTCCCTAAAAATCAACATTATCAGACGGATATTTGGATTTCTAATGTTCCATCTGATATCATTGCAAAGAGGTACAATGACACTCAGACTTATGATGCAGGTAAACAAGGAAATGTATGGTGGAAAGTAGAACATCTAACATTATGAAGACCTCAATAGTTCCACATAACCTATGAATTCTGTGTTATTCACATATGAAATTATTTGTTTACCCCTGAGACGCCAACCCGGTGACGCTATTTCCACCTCTAGTTCTGACAGCATAGATTAATGATGATGATGTCACATTCTATTTTGTCAACTGAAATCGTGATTATGCATAGGCACATTTTGGGATTCTTCGATTTAATATGAATTTTACTGCAGGTAGTTGCGTATGTTTTGGGTTCAACATCGTCTGAAAATTGAAATCTATAACACATTCTAGTTTTTGTGTGTTGGTTTATGTGAATTTCTTCCAAATGAAATTTGCCTTAAATCCCAAAACACAAGGTTTATCTAAGGCACGGCACTACATTAAACATAAAATGTTAAATATAACGTACAAACCTCAATTGTTAGAAGTCCGTTTCTGTATTCTGTCATAAAGCTATCAGCGTCCGTAAATAAGCATAAACAGCAGATCTGTGTCAAAGGTGATCCACGTGTTATTCAGATAGCGCGCGAATGTCAGACACAGCATAAAGGTATACGGATAAACAATGCTCAACAGTAAAGGGTACGCGAATAAAGCATATGCAGCAAATAATTTTCGATTC
Organism: Trichobilharzia regenti; assembly: GCA_944472135.2. Lineage (NCBI taxonomy): Eukaryota > Metazoa > Platyhelminthes > Trematoda > Strigeidida > Schistosomatidae > Trichobilharzia > Trichobilharzia regenti. Next base: position 56,930 of record CALYDD020000231.1, on the reverse strand, counting down.
TAGGAAAATATTTATCACACATCTAACATCTAATACACTGAGATAAACTTCAATTATAGATGAAGACATCATTAAAATTACTAAACACAACTGACTACTCACAAATAGGAAGTAGTGTGCATTGAACACAAAAGAAGAAGTGAAAAGAGGGAATTTGTGAGGAATTAACAATCTTGGAAAACGAAGGTGACTGTGACGTTCTCAAACAAATTCTTTAGAATGCTGCTACCTGTAAATGAGCATAGCGATGAATAATACTCCTCAATGAAATATAGTATTAATGTAACATTTTTAATTCTCTGAGTGGACGGAGGTCACTATCATTTTTTTCATAACAGAGACTGGTAATGCTGCCTACTGAAGTCAGTTATGCCTGCTGTATAGCCGTCAATCAAAAATGGATTAGCAATAAGCAAGGTAATAAAGATGCTCTTGGCTTCGTCAAAGTCTGCGTGATATATCATAGAATCCGATTCTAAGTATAATAAAGGAAGCAGTTGTTAGCTTAAATCTCCATCGGTGGCATAGTCGTAGCTGGCCTTCCACTTCGGCCTACCTTGTATATGTCTGGATCGATCCAGTAGCTGAAAACCTCGAACCTGTCATGGGGCATGGCTTTTGAAGTCTGAGGTTATTGTCTACGATGTTTAGCAACTGAGCTGATGAATCCACTGGCAGTGACGATATTGACTAGAATTGAGGTTTGTTGGTCAACTGTTGGTCACAACCGTATGATTACATGTTTTCCAACGACTGATCTGTGACTTCTGACGAATCCGTAAGAGTAGATAGAGATATTTGAAGGCTTGGAAAATGGATTAGGCATGATGGGTATTTCGGTACTTTCAAGCCCTATTGATGCGTGATGACGTGTGGTGACTATTACAGACTGTGTGAATTAGTGAGTAAATAGAAATTGGAGGAGACTGTGGTTGGTGAGGGCGTATTTGAATGTTTTCCTTTGTGTATATTCTTGACGATGTTAGCTACTAATGGGTGATTTATATGGAATGCGTTACATGCAGCTGGTGATGGTGGTGTTTAGCTTCAGCGAAAAATTCCACTCACGTGTCTTCTTTTCGAGCTCAGTATTTGCAAATCATTTCGAGAACGGTAGATCGACTCTTTCGTTAATATGCGAGATGATGGCGGCAGTGATGTTATGCACTGAATTACGATTAGCATTAGTATGATTATGTCTCAAATATCTCATGTGAGACACATGTCCCTGGTTGACACGAAGATCTTCGATGTCAGATTGAAGAAGCCATATATACAAACTAGCTCACTGATTGAACGATTTTTTCACCACACTCTTCATTGATTCCATAGTGAATTTCAAGACATCTCAACTTCAAAATTACTTTATTGCCTTTCGGTTTGTGTATAAAACACTCAGTATGTTATCTCTGCAACACGATTGTCGAATGAATTTTCATTCAGCCCAATTGTTTCTAACTGACGCTTGCAATCCGAAAATCTTTCAAGGAAATATATTCACTAGTTTGAAAATGCATTAGACCAGCAGATGAATTTATTTGAACAGTCGTAAAATGTATATTTGAAACAGTCTCACTGTAAGCATTGTCAAGTTTCACATTAAAGCTACACATGAAATGAGCCAAACATTAGGCAGAAGATCTTAGATCTAATATGGACTTTTCTTTTCGCCCATAAATTCCTTGCAAAGAATATTCCGTTTCTTACACATGGAATCGAAATTGTGGCAACTGTTCAACAAGCATCTCACGTTCACTGGTGAAAACTGAAATAATACCAATTCCATCATGAAGTTCTTATTCAAAGTGATTCAGATGTAACAATAAATCACCAGATTCTTCGTGTGTCATGCATACAAGATTACCATCGCATTGAGGGAGACCAATAAGTGAGCAAAGACTCATCGAAAGAACCAGAGCCAAATGATATTTGCACAAAAGAAACAAAAAAATTGCATTCAGGTATTGGTTTTTAGGGTTTCATCGTGAGCTGACATCAGTTAGATAACCACCGGTAAACCTGGGAGAAGTGAACAGCTGTTTTATCGACCTAGTTCGATATTCTTCATCAGTACGCACCCACCAGGGCTCGAAACCAGGCCCTTCTGGTTACAAGGCGAGAACGTGGGTCGGCAGATTTCGAAATTCATGGGCCATTGGATCCCAGTGGCTAGGAGCTGGAAAGACTTTATCGAATTTCGTGCTCTCTCTATCTCTCTGCAAACTCCTTCAAAAAATTACCATGAAGATACGGGATTACTATTTGTCAAAGAAATTGGCTAAATTCGAATTACAAGTATGTTCAGGGAACTGTATAATTCTGGTCCATTCATGACAATAAAAGACGTTAAAACTCCTTTCACCTAAAATATTCTTAGACGGACAACATGCAACAACGCATTCAAGATAATGTGCGATTCCACATCGAATTTAACCTTGAAGGAAATAGGTGTCTCTGTCGTTTGATATCCAAGGCAAGACTACTGATCACGGATATACCTGAAGCTATAATACTCAACCACCACCTTTTTACATATAAACTACAAAAACTTGTTAAGTTAACAAGGATCATCAAAACTCTCATTGATTTTCATGCATATTTCAGTGAAATCATAGTTTAAGACGATTTCTCAAGATGTATCAATGGCATTGCTGAGTAGATTTCGCGAATGAACAACACTTTTGGATGTGATTCAAACCATAAACTAGATAATTACAAACAGATGACGTGGCACTGAATAATAACCCAATATGTATGAGTTGGTGCCTCTGTTGCTTACACAGTTGTACTCAGCAGCTGCGCGATCACATTCGTCAGCTCACCGATGTTCATGGGTTGTGCAGCGTTAATCATTTGCAGTTGCTGAGCACCGTGGTCTGGAACACTCGATTAACTGGCCAACCAATGAATGTGACTAGTCATCTCCACCACCGACACAAGCGGGTCTGCATCCAGTCGCAGATTCGCGTTACGGAACTGCTGAATCACTGTCGGACTTTTGAACTCTGCCACAAATCTTTCAACAACCAGCTTCCAGGTTTCTGTCCCGCCTGGCCGCTCCCCACTGTCATGCATCGCCTTTGCTCGACCTTCAACGCACCGTCGCAAGTTGCAGTACCCCTGGGCTTAACTTCTTCAACATATCGCCACAACGTTGTATCGTTTGCATTCTCTGAAATCCCTGCAGTCTGACGTTCTTATACCGATGAGCGTCTCTTTATATATTACTGATAAATCTTATAAGTAGCACTTCCCGAAATATGATTATTACTGACTTTGTCGCAACATCGAATGTGATTTTACTCTGTTCTATGCTATCATTTTTAGCTGCACACACGACTGATTGTTAGTTTTTATTTCCTCTTCTCTTGACGATCATGATGTCCCTTTGACATCTGGCTAATTTTTTCGCTTTTGGGATCCACATGAGGACATGAAATATTATGTTACTCAATAGTCTTCTCAGTGTTTGTGATATGTATCCACATGATGTGTGTGTTTTGTTGTTGACAGTCTGTTATATTTTGCTATGTGTATATGGATCGATATTCCATTATAACTGACATTATGCTTTTGTCTGCCCACTAACTAAATAAACAATGTATGACCTTGTTGTCACATGACAATACAACCAATCATGGTAAGATGACTGTCTATTGGTTCATGTGTATTTTTCATTTCCATATATACTTTTGTGTTGTATTCTGGTACACACACATTGCGTACCATTTCACTCACACACTAGTGTGACATTTATTTTCCTTGTCTGGAAAAATACAAGTATCTTCGTAAACCTGGTGGTCTTCTGATCTCCTCCTTTTCGCGTCAGGACTATTAACTACTGGACGAGTTGAAAACAGTTTGTCCCATATCTTTCAATTATCTTCTGCTTATTTGTTAAGCTAAAATGTTTTAGACAACCCCTCACTGGTGTAACTTATCGCTTGTCATTACTGTTCAGACATGGCACGCTAAGTTTAGGAAGTATAAAGAAGCGCTGAGTTGATTGAGGTGTCGAAGTTTTGACTTTTTATCTTCAATCCGTCCTTAATCCAGAAACGTACGGTAAGATAGTAATGCAGCCTACGTTTTTACCACAGAAAATTGACTCGATAGCTAGAGAAAATTCAAAACACTCCTATACATGAATCTATATCATAAAAAGTACACTGCTAAGAGACAAAATTATATTGTCACATTCATTTTGTCGAATAAAACTCTGAACATCTTCACAGTACATTCGCTTATACACAATCCTCAAACATTATTACCTTTCTTCATCTCTTTATCTTTCACTTCATTCACATATTTCATACGCCATCATCATAAGTCATGGGTGGACGATAGAGGAATTAGCATCATTCGGAGGTTGAATGATTCATCCGAGTAAAAAAGTAAGAGGCACATGTAGGATAGACAAATGCTAGGCAATTTCCCTAGAAGTCATTTGGTTTCTCTTCTAGAGAAAATAAGTTGTTAATAATAGAAAATGAATTTTGCGAAAGATCTGTGTTGTTGTTGATGGAATAGCGTATCAGGTTGGGCTGCTTTCTAGCGAAGGCTTTACGTACTTTCTCACACCAGTCAAAATTTAAAATTTGAGCGAGTACAATGCATCAATTGTCATCATGCAATCTTTAGAGTGACAAACAAATGAAAGTCCTGTTGCACAGCGAACGTATATTACGATGATGAATAATAAAATGGGTTACAACAATATCCAACACCATAAACACGCACGCACCCACGCAAACACATGCAAACACATATTGAATCACACACTCACTCTCTTTCATGACATTTCTAATTAAAAAATTGCATCCCTGTCACACACACACACACTCCTTTTCTATCTCCTTATCTGTTCTCCACGTCCTATTTTGCGAACTAGGCATCAGTTTTCATTACTGGACAGATAGACGTCTCGGACCGTTGTATGTTCTCCTATCTTATAGTAGTAAAGTACTCCTACAATTTCATGATACCTAAATCTCAACCAGTGATGAGTAATGGATTTCTCCAGTCACCATCCCTATCCACTGTTCTCAGTATCATCACACTGTTGCGTAGCTTGGGTTAGTTGACTAGGCGCCGTTGGCAGACAGGCACCAATCTCACCATATGTCATCTCATCTTCCATCCATCCATGCATCACAGAGCTAACTGGATTCCACCATTGGGTTCCTAGTGGAACATAGGGCTTCATCTGCACGTCTCCATTTGCTTCTGTCTTCTGCTGTACTTTTCGCCTGCATCCATGTTAGTCCATATTCTTCCAACTCCTCTTCACACGATCTCCTCCATGTCACACTTGCACCGACATCCCACACGCCGCTTCCCTTTCAGGTTCCACTTGAGGGCTTGACGCGCAATGTCACCCAGCGGTCTCCTCAGCGAGTGCCCGATCCATCTCCACTTTCTCCTGCATATTTGTTGGGCGATTGGTTCTTGCTTTGTTTGTTCCCATAATTCCTTGTTGGTGATTCTTTCCGGCCCGGCCATCTGATCTTCAGTATAGAGCCAAGACAGTTATTAATAAAGGTCTGCAACAGGCTGTTGGAAATATTTTTTGTGACCGGCCCGCTAAGTTTCTGATCTGTATAGAAGAACTGACTGACTTTACGTTTGTATTGAAAACTCGACGGAATTTTGTTGTTGATGCTGAGGAATGAAGATTTCCAGACTGATTTCAGGTTCATGAATGTGTTTCTCGCCTTCCAGATTCTCGCTCGATTTGACATCCTCGTCCGTTCCGACTGCCTGTAGTTGAGACAATGCTCACTAGATAAGTGAATGAAGTAACCTCTTTCAAATCACTCCCGTTGATGGTGATTGGCGCTGGATGTTGTTGTTGTTGATGTGGTGGTTGGTTGCTTGTTTTCATAACCTCCGTCTTGCTTATGTTCACTTGGAGTCCTGTCTTCGCCGGCTGCTTCTTCGACCAGTTTGTCGGTTTTCGCTTGTAAGTCTTCGATTGTGTGTGACATCAAACATAAATCATCCGCGAAATCCAGGTCTTCTAGGTTCTTCACGTCGGTCCGGGATGTCCTTGTCTTCTCATTTTCCACTATCTGACTCATAATCCAGTCCAACACAATTAGGAATATCATTGGTGATAATACACAGGCAGCCTTGTCTGACTCCTGTGTTTACTCCAAACGCCTCTCTGAGTTTTCCGTTGTGGATCACTTGACATGGGCCGTTGTCGTACAGCTGTTGAATAAGGTTGATGAATATTTGGGGTACGCCGTAGTACTCGAGTAATTTCCAAATTACTTCACGGTCAACGCTGTCGAAGGCCTTCTCAAAGTCTATAAAGTTGAGGTAGAGGTTTGATCGCCATTCCATGCTTTGTTCTGTGATGATGATGCGTAGAGTTGCATAGATTTGGTCAGTACATGATTTGCCTTTCCTGAATCCAGCTTGTTCTGGTCGGAGTTCTGTCTCCAGTGCGTCCTTTAATCTCTCCAGGATGATGCGACTCAGGATTTTACTTGGCGTCGACAGGAGCATGATTCCTCGCCAGTTCTTGCAGAGTGAGGCTGAAGTCGCCCTTCTTTGGTAGTTTCACGAGGTAACCTTTCTCCAGTCAGTAGGCACCTTTCCCTCCTTCCAGACCTTTTGCAATAATGGAGTCAGCATGTCTGCTGTAGTCTCTGGGTCCGCTTTCAGTGCTTCAGGGGGTATTCCATCTGGTCCGGCTGCTTTTCCAGCTTTCAGAAGCTTGATTGCGTTCAAGACTTCAGCTCTCGTTGGAGGATTGGTGTCAACTTGCAGTTTTGTGCGCGCTGTTGTTGGTATTTCTGGACGGGTTGCAGGTAGTGGTCGGTTCAAGAGTCCTTTGAAGTGATCCGCCCATTGTTTAATCTGTTTTTCTTCCTTGGTAATTGGGTTCCCTTGGCTGTCTTTTATAGGTTTCGCTTGTGTTGATCTCTTCCCGGATAGAGATTTGGTTATCTGATGTAATATCCTCAGGTCCCTTTTGCCTGCTGCCTTCTCAGCTTCAGTGGCCAGGTTGTCGTAGAATCGTCTTTTGTCCTTCCTAGCACTCTTCTTCACTTCTTTGTCCAGTGCTGTGTAAGTTGAGCTCAGCGTCTCCTTCTCCTGTCTCTCCTTGCATTGAATCATTTTCTCTTTCACCATTCTCCTCTCTTCTATTAATTTCCAAGTGTCCGTTGAGAGCCATTCTTGTCTTGTCTCTTCTTTCTTCCTAGAACCGTTGAACACGTTTCGTTGAGAATCGCCTTCAGAGACTTCCAATGTTCTTCCACGCATGATTCTTCAGTGATGTCGCGTAGTGTTTCTTGCTTTGCTCTGACAGTTGCAGTGAAAGTGTGCTTTGTGGTTGTGTCCTTCAGTAATTGAGTGTTGAACTTGCATTGTGGCCTATCCCCAGCTATCCTCGAGGCTTTTAGCTTCACCTTGAAAGTCCCTTCTACTAGATAGTGGTCTGAACCCACATCTGCTCCTCTCCTCGACCTTGTGTCCAGTAGGCTCCGTCTCCACTTTCTTGAAATTGAGATGAAGTCTATTTGGTTCTTGGTGTTTCCATCTGGTGAAATCCATGTCGTCTTGTGTATATCCTTGTGTTTGAACACACTACCACCAATCACCAAATCATTGAAGGCGCAGAAGTCTGAGAAGAGTTCACCATTGTCGTTCATTTCGGCGAGGGCCTCACGACCCATGGTGAGTTCTCTTCCTGTGTTGTCTCCTCCCAGCTTCGCATTCATGTCGCCCATCAGGATTTTGATATCGCCATTTGGGACGTTGTCCATTATTGCTTGTAGTTGTCTGTAGAACGCCTCCTTCTTCTTTTGTTCTGAGACGTTTGTAGGCGCATAGCATTGAATGACTGTAACTTTCCTTCCTTTTGAGTTGAACCTGGCTGTCATTATCCTGGAGGAGATTGGTTCCCACTGCATGAGAGCTTTGGTTGCTGTTGGTGACATCATGATGGCCACTCCCTCGGTGTGCTCGTGGTTGTCCTCTGGGTGGCCGGAAAAGATTACTGTCTCTCCAGTAGGTAGTTGGCACCTTCCAGTTCCGTTCCATCTGCTTTCGCAGATTCCCAACACTTCTATGCTCTACCTTCTCATTTCAGCGGCTATCTGGGCAGCCTTTCCAGTTTCGTACATTGTAGGAACATTCCAGGTACCCATCCTTACTTTTGCTTTCATCGAAAGAAGGCACATCGGCTGACTGGCTTCCTGAAGGCTTTCATCAGCCAGCGTCATTTCACTTCCCCGATTCCAGCGAAAAGTAAGGCTATTGCTTATGTTTTTGGAATTTTTAATATATTTATTCGTTAAAGTTTCTGTAGCGATTTGGCTGTTTTGCGGGGGTGGAGTTGCAAGCACTACGCCTTAACCCTCCCTCTTTACCCGGGCTTGGGATCGGCGAGAAAACTAGTAAGCTAATAGCCTAGCAAACTAGTATCTGGCGAGGTTGGATTCCACCATACGAGGCGGAAATTCATTTGATGATACAATCAAATAAAAATTGATTTTATTTATTAATACTGTCATAGTGTTCGATTTCATCACATAAAAATTCCCCCATCCTGGAATGGTTAGAAAATGAACACTAACTGGCAGAAATAATTACTACCTTTGGTCAGTACTAAAATTCATAACTCCACCACTCTTGGCATTCACGTTTCTCATCATAAGTTCTCCGTCGGTGTGGTGAGTGTCTAACTACCAGACTGCTTGACTCAGTGACGTTTAACTTACATTCACATTGATGAACAAACCACTGAAACAAACACACACATTCATACACACATATAAACAGAAAAATACCTAGACAGACACAAGCAAGACCTCGGTGAAAAATCTCCTGTTATATGACAGATTTCGCAAGTATACTCGTGTCGCAGTGTTTTGATATTTTGACTAACAGGGACGAGAGTCGTGTTTGACGACTGGAAATCCTTTGAATGCACGCATGTGTCCACCATCTTGTTGTCGATTACACATGTGGCTCTTGCAGAAAACGACATCTATACAACTCAGCTGTGATACAATTGGCAACGTCTTGACGTTTGTACACAATTTAGTGTGTTGTTAACACTGTCTGCATTTCACAGTCTTTGTCTAAATTCGACTTTATCTAAGTAAATACAACATTCAGGTTATTCTCTGTTCTACTTAAAACTGAGAGAGTTGAATAACTTTTTGATATTGAATGTAATTTTGAACACATTCCAATAATAAGGAATTGGAGTATTGTAAAAATAAAAGCTGTCAAAATATAATGCTGAATTATTTACAAGGTATGACGCTTTCCATTCCATTAACTTCTCAAACTGTGATATATCTTCATAACATGAATGAAAAATTTGCTGCATTCGAATGACGCATAATTCGACTGAGGATTTACATTCAATATATTATGTCGTATACACTGCGGTTAGCGAAATAACCTATAGACAACCAGCCCACGTACCATCAATCCCCACGTGGCTAGATATTAGCAAGTCAGCTCTGCCATTGTATTTCGTGGAAAAGTGCGTATCAAATAACTTGAAAATATCGAAGTAAAGGGATTTCTTCGAGCGTAAACATGTTTCGTATTCTTTGGTAAATCAATAAACCTCTCCTCATTGACGTTTCCCCTCAGATACTCAAAACACTTCACCAGTCAAAACAATAATCTTCGAGTTGTGCAGTAGTTGTTAGCCTATTTGTAGCAATTATTCACTTCATTCTCACACAACTCACTCTACGAGGAAGACAGAAAACGTCAGCTGAAACAAGATCTTACGAAGTAAAATGTTATATTTAATTAAAGAAAAAAAGAGTTTAGCAAACAATGTATTCTCTTCACCAATACTGCCTGAATTCCCTTGGAATCGAATTCATTTTCCTGCAGCTGAAACAAAACGAAACCGAAAGCAAAATACAACTTAGTTGAAAAAAGTCACATATCTTGTACAGCGAAAATTATTGTCGACAATTTTCATCTGACTTACTGTGATACTAGTCGTAAGGCAATACCTCCAGTGAAGATTGAAACACAGTTTAGGTGTTCATTATTGAGTTGATTACAAGTTTCGATTCCCCTCACAGTTAATTAGCTACGCAAAGCAGCAGTTGAATTTATGATGTTCTCAAAAGTTGCTACAACCCAGATATTGCGCACAGCCGCTGACTGTGATCATTTGACCAGTCAGCCAGTAGGCGAGTCATGACGTGTTTGTTAACTGGTGCATAAACAAGAAATGAGAGTGAACAGAATTTCAGTGTTAATTGTTTCTGAAGGATTGATCTAGCTGATTACATCTAACGACGAAATCCCTTTTCATGTTCATATTCACTTGTGCAGTTAGTTAATAAGTTAAAATACCCTGAGGATCTAAGGGGAAACTTACTTAAGTATTACCACTCGGCTTCTTTCTTCATTTCAATCAGGAGCCAGAATATTCTATCTTCTTGGGTTTGAACTAACCGATGATAAATCGTTTCACTATTTCAACTTATACTTTGAAAATCCAATCCTCTTCATTTCCAGTAGTTTTATTTTGTCCCGTAGTTCCTCTAAAACAGTCAATATATTGTCAATGATACATTAATATTATTACAACATTGGATCAATATAAAACAAAAGCCTATTATTCTCAATCAGTCGGTGGCCCAGCGGTTAGGATGCACGCCGACCATGCACATGGTCAGGGGTTCGATCGACTCACTCCTTTACCTCGCTCAGCCAGAAATAATGCTGGTAAAAGGAAAGGTTGAGCATGAGGCTAGCAACCCCGTCCTGTAAAAATGATCACTGCTACAGAAAGCTTGAGCCACAAGCTTGAAGCATTACGTTCCATTGGGAAACTGAAGGAAAAATATTTAATTATTATCCTCGATCATATCTTCTAGTTTTAATGTAACTGTTATTATGAACTTAACAATGTGTATCATAAATTTTCTTCTCTTTATTCCATGTTGCATTGATAAGGTCAATGAAGCTTTATCGGAATAATTTTACGTGCTTCTACAGTATGAAATTAACGCTATATAAGCAGTATATTTGATGCCTATGTGCATAAGTATTTCAGACCTAATTCTCACCGACTGTCGAACACATCTCAGATTCTAATATAAGTGGAACAAGAGATTTTGCTAATTTCTTCAATGATTTATCCTAATTTTGTATAAGCGAGTACGACGACTTGCTAATATTCACATAAGTAGCCGTACAGGCTAAATTCATAGACGCAAACTTACTTGACGATATTGAAAGGAAATACCTCATACAAATACATTTAATGTGGAATGAGATATGTCTAAGTCATATACGTGGTTAGTAGTTTTAGTTAGTGAGTAAATTACTTCTTTTAGTCATCTTCTGATTAGTCTGTCATCCTTACCTTCTCATGATCTTGAAACTACAGACCTTCAAGAATGAGTCACTGCCAATTAAAAATGTCATCTAAGATTCTGTTGATATTTGTTCATTCTTTATTCCATGATCATTTTTCATGATCAAAACTGTCATTACTTGAGGCGCTAAGCTAGCCACCGTGATCTAGTTAAGATGATATCATTCTAGTAAAAACATGAAGTTCTGAAGTTTCCGGTTGTAGAAATATCATAATTTTTAATCAAAGATGAATCGAATGAACCTTAGTGATGAATAGATTTTTAACTTCAGAATATTTAACGGAGGTTAAAACTGTTGCTCACCATTTGTGGATGTTGCCTTCCCAACACCTCGCAAATATGCTAAGTAATAATAATCCAATCATATGATATGATTATGAGAGATAAATTGTCCTAGAAATGTCACTCACTTAAGAATACTGTTACAATCTGTGTTATATTCGCTGAACTAATCTACTATCGAATTGCATTCTACCACAGTGTAAACGTTTTCACTTCTACAGTCAATGACATCTTCACTATAATTATAACCAATATTTTGCGAAGATAGTCGCTTGATCTACTCTTCTGTGTGCTTTCCAATACACAGCAAAGTGGAAGTCAATCTTAGTTTCACGTCATCAACACGGTTCAGTTGAAATCTCTAAATAGTTTTGAGATATTATGAATGTTAGGCGTCTGTGTGTAGACGATCAGTTAAACATGTCTTCTTTTCATATATAATCATCACCACGTTCACCCAATGGTTAATCATATTGGTCCAGTTCATGGCTTCATGACATCTTGAAGTTCACTAATCAAATTGATGAATACATTCACTCACTTGAGGGTTTTCTGTATGCACTAGATGCAGTGACTGCGGCCGCTTCCAGTACTTTAAGGTGAGCTAAAAAACAAGAAGTGTTGATCGATATTTAAACCGTTTATCAACAGACTTGAATGTCATATTCATCATCATAATGAATAAAACATTTCGATGATCTGAAAACGTTTCATAATAATTTGATTATTTTTCACAGATTTCTTCGCAAAACACACTGAACATTTTAATTTTCAGGTGTTTACTCCACAACACACGAAAGTTATGCCTACTCATTGTTGGTAAAACTGGTCTTCCTAGTATTTCTGGGATGCTATTGTACTGGTAATGAGGAAGATACCTAATTTGTGTGCTGATGAGTATATAAGACACTTAACTCAGTGTCAAGTGAATTTTCATACTAACAGTTTATCATTCGTGAACGTAGTGTGCAATACAAATTTATGGAATAATATTACCTTTGAATGCATTCATTGTTTTATTTGCTTTTATCATATCTTTCTTTATCATTTCAATTTGGACTATAATTTCACAACATCAAAAATGTTTCATTGTGAATTCTTCAACGGGAAATAATCATATGAACGCAAAGGATTCTGACTGTCACAATAAATGCCTATAATGTTGATAATGTTCAACCAGATGGTATATTGGGTAGTTAATGATATCGGTTGAACAAATGCCTTCTCTAGGTGTGAACTGCATGTATACTGCATTTGTGTCCATCTTCAATATGGTCTTGACTTTTTCAATTATACAACAATAATCGATATTAAAACTGTATACAACAATTTGTCAAATAATTGAATGCATAATGGTGTCTATTTATAAGGTCATGAAAATTTTTTAATGGTGTTTGTATGTTAAGGACTGATGTGGCATCTGCTACCGGTTAGATTTTCAGTAGAATTTGAGGAGATCCTATTCAGCATAAAAACATTAAATATCAGGGAGATAGATTTGACGTCAGAGAAAGCAAATGATGCATCGTTGCGGCAAAACATGTGAGACGTGAAGCAGCTATAAGGAAACGCAATACAAAGGCGAGAAGTAGCATAACGAGGAAAATCCATGCTGATTGTGCTTTGAAGGTAATCTGTACATAATTTGGCTATATAGCGATACAGAATTCCATATAAATATTCCTTTACCAAGTCTATTATCTCCTACCGTTACGCTGATACTTCATTGCATGAATATATTTTTCTCTCCATTATTTATGAGTAAACCATATTATGTAAGGCATGGATATTGACACACACACGCATTTCGCACTAGATGAAAATGAAACCACATAATACATTTTGTACTCATTGGTTAGATTATATGAACCACAGTGTTCATTATCAGAAGATCCACCACGTATTGCTCAGCAAGATGATCTTCAATTTAATAGAGTTCTGATTGAAATCCATCTATCTAGAATTCGATATTGTACCGGACGTGTGTCAGGTTTCAGTACTGAATTTGCTGATGCCCAATGATTTCAGGCAAACATTGTTCTCAGAGGCGTAGAGGCAGCTTTTTCACATATTTAGTCAATACGAGATTTGTGTCGAACAATCAACTAGCTTTTGTGCCTGATAAATATCATCAAATTTCAGTAGAATTGTGAATATGCATATTATTACATCAAAGAAACCACTATCAACAAAATCACGAGAGATATTTCAACACAGTTAATAAATTATGAAGAATCAATTTCAAAGTAAAAAAACCAACCTTCGTCTTTCTTCAAATTGCCTGATGTCGCCGCAAAATAATCACCTGTAATTGACATGTCACACTGTCATTCGATTTTCAGGTTCACGATGAATCCAACATTATCATAATCAATTTATCTAAAGATAGATTCAGCTGACCTTAATTCAAATGACACCGTCACAGTTTACTTGCCTACTAAGTATACAGCTTTGTTAGAAAATACCATCAGACCGTCAAGTAAGTATTCTCTCACTACCATATTCATTGCAGGTAATCGATTTTTCACTGTTTCTAATGAGAAAATATGACTAAGTGAATACATGTATGGTGTTTGCTAGTTATCCCCTGCGTATCAGCACAGAGATTTTCTCATCATTTTCTGTCAAGTGTGAATATCTGTGCTAATGAGAAAATCACGGATATTTAAAAAGTCTTGAAATACACATGATTGTGAACATAAATCATTGAGACTAACCAATGAAATGTGCAGAACACTCCCACAGAATGTTGATTTCTTCTGCACCGCCAACAATTCATGAGATATTCAATTTTAGACTATTAATCAGTTTTGCATCATTTTTTCTCCCTCGCTTATTCTAAATTCACACTTAAGGGTGTGATGTTTGAGAAAAAATATCGTTGTTCCGATGTGTTGTGGTGAGTCCTGTGTAAGACTGAGAAGTTTTCTGTGGCTTTACGCAATTTTTCAAATTACAGAAGAAGAATATTTACTTTTCTACAAATACTCACATAACCTACTGCCTTTCTGAATAGTGAAATCATAAAAACTCTACCTTCTGCAATATCGAGATTTTTCGATCTTCCCATTTCTTTGAAATCTGCTTTTTCATCAGATTGTATAGTCGTTTATTAGCTGAAGGAATAAATGAAAATTGACTCAGTATAATGATTACTCAGATGTGGAAACATGATTGTTTGAGCTGTGGAATGTTCCTCCAGTATCATGACTGTGGTAATTTATCTAGATGTCTTAGTATGACTCAGTTTGAGGCATCCAACAGATTTCATTATAATATCAAGTACCAACCATTATATTCACTTAATCTCTGTATTACATTTGTGAATGTGACCAGTTTTCTGTGGAACAGCAGGAAGCAATATGATCTCACATATACAAAGTATGAAAATTACCATCAAATGAAACGGTAATGTCATCAATTAATAGACAAATAATCTGAAGATTTTCTGAATATCACTGGAATATGATTTGTAGTAAACGTGGATCTTAGTTACAAACCACTACAAAGAACAAATAAGAGAGCGGTCTACATTAGTAAGAAAGGTCCTGACGGCTATCAGATTTATTCTCCCGGAATTTCCCTCAAAATTGTTTTGGTAATTAAGTGAGATTGATATGGTCGAAAAGCATATGTGATCGCAGATAGAATAGATGACTAGACACAAAACATCACTTCAAAATGATGTTTAAATTTAACACAGAACTGGCTACTTAATTTCAACTAACTACTGAATTCAATCCTGATGCAGATGAGGACTCAGGCTATCATTTACTTCAGCGTTAATCTCTAATCCTGAAGAGCAACTGGAGACAGGCCTATGCGATTGAAGTTCAACATTCAGAAACTGAAGGAAAAATCTGGCACGGATGCCTTGACTACAAATCGGAGACGCCAACTGGCATCACTGAGGAAACCTGTGAGAAAGAGCGTTAAAAGTCGATGTTCAAGGACACATGTACAAATGGTATAGGAAGAAGGAAAAAATAAGACAGGGAATCGCTCTCAACAGACATTTACCTTGAAGTTAATCAAAGATAGTAGAGACGGATGGCGAAAGAGAAGATGACTTAACACAAAAAGGTAAAACAGAAGGAGACTCTGCCTTCAGTGTACACTGCACTGAATAAGTAATTGAAGAAGAGTGTCAGGAAAGACAAAAGGCAATTTATTTAGCACGGTCGCCTGCAAATGAAGCAGAACAGTTAGTGCGCAGTTAGAAGATTCCTCGGAACATTAATTCAGATGGTAAACAGGTCTTGATTCAGAAAGAGATTGATCAATTAAAAGATGTTCAAGAGAACGTGATTACGAAGAAGTAGAAACAAACAAAACGATGAGCTAAAGGACTGTTGAATCATATGTCACCTGCAACTGGTCCAGAAATAACACCACTACTGACAACAAGTACAGAACTTCCTAGTAGTGGAAACCAATCCCATAACAAAAGCAGATGTCCTGAATGCGATAAAGATACTGGAATCCGAGGAAGAAGGCAGCGGGACCGGACGAAGTACCGGAAATGGTTCTAACACTATTAATCTCAAACGGTTTGGAAAGAAAGAAAAGCACCTACCGGTTGAAAGAAAGCCTGCTTCTTAAATCTGCCAAAGAAGAGTGACTTAGGTCTCTGCAAGATCTGGGGTGGACTGGTTATTTTGTTTCCGCCAAGTAGAACTACCAAGTTGCATCAACCTGGAGAAATTAAAGGATGCACTGAACACATAACTCTGCCACCCACCGGGACAAACTAGATTCAGGAAAGTTAAATCATGTTTTAGTGGAATCCTCATCAAAGAACAAAGCATAGAATGGCAGCCAAACCTCAATTCGTCCCAGTTTTATAGACTTTGAAAGGCTTTAGATAGTGTGGAGTTAACCAAGAGGTAATTTGGAAAGTTCTTAAAAACTACGGCGTGTCATGCCCAAAACCTTATCAACCTCATTCAACAGCTGACTATATGACAATTCCACGCGTAAGGTGATCCACAACGGAAAACTGAGATAGGCGTTCGGATTGCATACAGGATTAAGACAAGCTGGTTGACTACTATCATCATTTGAATTCCTAATTTCGGTTGACTGGATCACGTGATGGACTGCTCCTTGGGGTGAGAAGACAGCATTTCCCTTGACCACCGATAAGAAGACACTAAAAGCTTTAGATTGTGCAGATGATACATGTCTAATGTCACACAATCTTGAGGACTTAAAGGCGAAAACAAAGAAACTGGCAAAAGTTGTAGGGGGAGAAGACAGAACCGCAGGTGTATGAAGAGAGAATGGAGGTGATGCAGATAACCAACGAATAGCAGCAACAACAACAACCAGAACCAATCATCATCAAACAGGGAGATTTGGCAGTCGTTACCCCCTTCACTGATCTGACTTGGAAGCATCGTTTCAACCACAGATGGAAGTCAGCCAGCCAGATTCGGGAAAGCAAGTTACGCCTTCGTAAACCTGAAACCGGTTGGAAGATCTCCACTCCATCTCAGCATATAGAACAAGATTCACATTTTCAACACCAATGCTAAATCGGTCCTTCTGCATGGATCAGAAAATTGACGGGTAACGAAAAGTATTTCTAACTGGTCGGAGACATTTAGCAACAGCTGCCCTCTCTAGCTCCATACTGAAAATCAAATGGCCAACCAGAATGAATTAGCGACAAGAAACTCTGGCTGAATACTAGCCAACCAAGAGCTGATAGCTCAACAGATGTGTAGGAGAAAATGGACATGGATACCGCATACATTGAGGGGCAGTTCAGATGATATCGTGCACCGGGCACTCTCTCAAAAAGACACCCAATGGGAAGATCCAAGTAGGTCGTCCTAGGATGACATGAAGAGGATCTTTTGAGGAGGAGATGAAAGATTATAGGTAATCGTCGGCCTGGTTGAAGAAAACGGCAGAAAATGAAACGTGGTCGAGATGTGTTGCTGAAGACCTATGTTCCACCGGAAACCAAAGGAAACAATACATTATTATAATGAATTTCAGATCAAGTAGTATTACAAATGCTGGTCAAGAAAAATCAGTCATACTAAGAACTTTGTAATTAAAGGCTGTGTCTTCTTTCAACGCCGTCTTGTATATACCTATAGAGAAACGGAGCATTTTCGTTACACATTTAATTCCTAAAACAGTCAACAATCTGCAGTGTGTATTTGTAAACCATGACAGTAGGAAAGTTTCAATTAAGTTAATTGATTAACAGATAACACTTCGAACAGTAATAAATCTTCGTAACAATCTGAAAGTTATTTTTAAATAGAATAGCTAGACACGTCTTTCTCAACAGATATCACGAATGAATGCTGATGCTGGGATCATTTTGGGTTGAAGGAAGACATATGATGCGCGGATCTGATTGCACAACTGCAAATCATCATCAAGCATAGGCTAGAATGGCAATCAACCAGTTTCCTCATCCTCATTGAATTTAAATATACTTTCGACAGTGTTGATCATCAAATAACTTGTTTGCTTTACCAAAAATGCTAAGTGGTGCATACTCTGATGCATCTAATACAACAAGCATATGATTATGCCACATGGGAAACGCCACGCAGTGGAAAGTTTATTGAATCACTTGAAGTTAAGACAAGACCATCTACTATCAGCCATATTATTCCTATGTTATTTTTCTGGACTGAACTATTTGAATACATCTCTGGAAGTGAGCACCTCCATGGTTTGCCAAGAAATGCAGAGAACGAATAACAGTCGTAATTTAATAATGTAAATGAATAACTGTAGAATAATTCAACAAAAATAAAATAGAACTACATAATCAAGGGTTCCAAACCATGTAAATGAGCTTGACAGATCTGTAAACTATAAACTATATTTGAAATGTTATTAATCATGCATTCTGTTTAACCGTATCATGCATGTAGTGAACAAGCTAGAAAGCGGATAATGCAGGATTTTGAATATAACGTCACTCCTGATTGAAATGACGACAAATTCTTAAATACTTCGTTCAATGGACTAGATTGCGTTCATATAGCCTAGCCATAATCGTTTCATTTGTTAACCTTGGCAAATAAAAACAAATATGAATATCTGCGAGGACATCTGCTACACAAAATGATTTCAAGCTCACGTTCATTCCACAAGCAGTAACTACATGGTTTTTTTCTCCAGATACAAAATGATTTTGTCTCATGCATTCTGTCTATTACTAAGAGATAAAATAACCTACCGTCGTAAAAATTCGCGAGCTTCTTATCCCCACCGATTGCTGTAAAAGGGCAGATAATTTTGGAAAGTTATTTACTTGTATTCGGAAGCACGGTGAAAAGGGGACAGTGAGAAAAAGCGAAATGTGGACTTAGAGTTTTGAAGAGATGACAAGTAAAACAAAGCAAAACAAAACACTGAAGCTGTTTGGTAAGTTGTTTTGGGTGTTACATAACGTATCCGTCAGACTATATTGTTTCCGCAATCGGTGCACCAATGGCATCCATTCTGCAGATGACACAATGTAGTCACAATTTATGTTCATTTCAGTATTTAATGCCATGTGAATTGAAAGCAAGTGCACTGGAGTAGTTTTCGAAATATGCACATGAAGTTCATTCCTAATTCTCCTTAAACTATTTCAGACTATTTGTTGGTAGAATTTTCTGTGCTACTGGCACCTGTAGATCACTCTTTGAAGTATCGGTTTCGATGATTTATTCGTTATGTAATTGATTGCGTTGAACAAGGCCACTGACACTGCAATTCATTTCAATTCTCAGTCGAGCATATTTAACTTCAGTGAAAATTCACGTCACTTTCCAGTAAACGGTTCATTTCAGGAACATTAAAGAATCAAGAGTATGCACAAAAGGACTTACATTCAAGAAATTCCTTCGCCCAGTTAATTTCATATAAGTGTTCAAGTTTCAGGATTTCTGTTTAAAGTGAAGAAACGCAAAATTATTGCATGCCATAATGTTGGTTAAAACTGTTTATACTTTGAGAGAATTTTAACTAGCGAAATGATGCTGTGCATTTATTTCTTACTTCCCACTTGCTGTTCGTCTTTGTAATTCTGCTTCCTCTTTCCCTCACATTAATAAAACGCTTTCTATTTTTCACTGCTTTTGCATGTTAAAGACGTTTTGAGAACCTTGAGCAGTGTCCAGCACACTTTTATTGTCTAGTTTATTATTGCTTTATCCAGGCATATTCAGATCCAAATCAGAAGTAGATGAAATCTCGCGCCTTCGTTCAGTCAGTTGAAAAATTTGGATGACGAAAGTCTTGCCTGTTTTAGTATCGGCTAATTGACGATTGAAAGGCTGGCTACCGGTTTAAGTTACTGAGGAATTAGGCTCTAGAATACAAGACGTTTAGTAAAATGAACCTGGAATTTTGTAAACAAACGCATTTACATCTTACGATTCATGAACACAGACTTGGGAATAATGAAGGCTTGTCTCGCTTTCCCGATCCTTGCTTTGATAACCTCGTCAGTTCCGCCTGTAGTTGAAACGATGCCTCGCAAGTAGGTAAAGGAGGTTGTTTATCTCAGGTTTCTCCCATTTATGCTGGTTGATTGTTGTCAGTTGTTGTTACTGTTGGTGTTGACCAGGAAGCCTCATCATCTCTGTTTCCTCTATGTTCACCTGAAGTCATATCTTTGATACTTCTTCCAGCTTGTTGCTTTTCACTTGCATTTCTCCAAGTTTGTGAGCGATCAAACATATATCATTGGCGAAGTCCGCATCGTTCAAGTTTATTTTGTGGGTTCATTTTATGCCTGTTTCCTCGCTGCCGGCTGTCTGTCACATTATCCAATATACTGCAATAGGGAAAATCATTGACCATAGTAGGCAGCCAGCCAGCCTTGTCTGACTCCCGTCTTCACTAAATCTAAGGATTCTGTGAGTTTCCCGTTGTAGATTACTCGGCATTCAGAGTTTTATCTTTATTTTTTTTTTATTTTTGATTTACAGCTTGATTCCACATCGTATTTTTGGTACAAGTATGGAATTTTCAGCATGGATATCGGTAGCTCAAATTTTGCAGGCCGACCATAGATATCAGGTGTGCGCCGGCGTGGGCTCGAACCCCGGACCATGTGCATGGTCGGCGAGAGTCCTAACCACTGTGCCACCGACGCCCGTTATCGTACATATATTGGATGAGATATATAATTGTTGGCGGCACCCCGCAGTGTCGAAGTAGTTGCTAAATCTCCTCTCGATTAACACAGTCAAATGCCTTTTTGAAGTCAATGAAGTTGAGATAGGGAGGTGACTGCCATTCCAAGCTCTGTTAAATGATGACCCGTAGCGTGGCAATTTGATCAATACACGACTGATTTCTCCTGAATCCAGCCTGTTCCGGTCGAAGGTTTTCATTCAGGGCTTGTTTGATTCTCTCTAGGATGATGCGGCTTACTATTTTGCTTGGGATGGACAGGAGTATAATTCCGCGCCAGTTTTTGCATTGACTTAAGTTTCCTCTCTTTGGTAGTTTGAATAAGTAGCCTTTCTTCCAACCTTCGGGAATCTTCAGGAAAAAGACCTTGATGCGCTTTTCGATTATCACGCTACATTTCATCAGTTACATAAAACTCTTGTTTCTGTGGAATTTCTTGCCAACGAAATAAATGATGGTCCAGTTTTATTCTGGAGAGACTGTTCTGCTCGCTTGATTCAAATTTTAAAGGAAATAAATGTTCAACGATTGCACTTCGCAGATATTGGTAACAGTTCAGTGTCTCACTTTCCTCCAACGAAGACAATCAAAAGTGATAACTCGTTTTGACGCTCGATTCAAATTAGCCTACATCCACTCACAGACATACAACACACGCAGAATTAAAACAGACCAGACTCCAGTGCCGTGCTTTTACAAGCTACTTGGACCAAGATGAGAGGGAGTAATTTCGTAGACAACTGCAATTCGTATTGTACACGACACCAGTTAGCGACATCAGAATGAGAAAATAGAAGGAAACTAATTTAAACCTTATCATATATCGTCACTACCATTTTCATGTGATTATTCAGAATCGCCAGAGATTCATTCTCCATGTTATCGTATGCCTTCGAATTTCATGACTCAATGGATTATGAAGTTCAGTACTTGATATCAATATTGAGAAGGCATCGTAATATCAAAGGAATCTTACTTAAAATGGGTGCCTGTTTCAACGTGTCTCTCTCCAAAGTCTTCTGTGTATTTTATTGGCATCCTATCTATTAAATATCTGAACATGAACTTCACGTCGAAACATTTTACACCCTTAAAAATGACTTGTGCTCTCAACATGGAAAGTTCTTGATCGTCTTTCATTAATGCTTATGAACCTGAATATGTAGTTTATGTGAGTAGGGTGGTGTAGTGGAAGTTACATTTTGGAAAACCGAAATGTTGAACTCAGACAAGTAGTATTGTGAACTTTTCATGCATGTACCGATAACAACGTCAGGCTGAGTCTTTTTTTAATTTCGAACATTTGAGTACTAGTTGTCTTTTTGTGTGCAGTGTACTTTGCATTTACTGTAGCCTGTGAAATTCGAATACGAACACCACTTCACATCTTACAAAAATTATCATGTTTAAAAATAAAACATTAAAGAAAAAATGTTTTTTCTCTAAATTCAGAGTTTCTCAGATTTGTAACAACAGGCAATTCCATTTCATGACAGTTTTTCAATTTTTTTAGCATCGGTTTTCTGTGAATCTTACCAAATGTATGACTAATATTTGATGAATACTTTATCCTGCAGGGGGATTAAAATTTTGATATCGATTGGAAATATTTTGAAGCAAGTGCTTGCTTGTAAGTCTCGCTTTCTGAGATTAGCAATGTTAGTACTAAGTGGAATGAAATACGTTTATGTCAGATTGTGGTTATAAATTCATGAATATGATCGTTCAACCGTAGAACTTAGAGCCACAAATATAAGTCAGTTACTGACCTAAACGTGAGACCGGATTTCAAGCAATTTTCTGTTCACGTGTTCGTTATTTCAGTAGGATATTTAGCTTCACCAGGGATCATAGACCAGAATAACTCAGTGAGACTATCTATTCTCCGACAGATGAATTGCCGAAAATCATGAAGTTTCATTTTTCCTGCTTCGCAGTTGTATTGGTAATACCATAAAGTCATTCTCGGCAACATCGTTTAAATTAAAATTCAGTGTGAAGTGAGAACTGCGAATTCAGCATAGAAGATGTAAACCGCTTATGATCACCCTGTAAGTGATTGCTTATTTCAGAATCATCCATAATCTTCTAGACTCCTGTATTAATATTGATCAGTTCGCTGATCTGGTGTTTCTGGTCAACGCCGCGTTGCTTTACCCTTATTTTCACAGTATCTCTTAATCGAATCGGTCTGATTTAAGATTACATATTCGAACAATAAACTAATAACTAGGGCATAGAATACGAAAGCAAATGAGCGAGTGTAAATATGAAATAGTGTCACAACTGCTCCTAGTACACGAAGACGTCAGCTTCTGTTAACTGTTAGAGGTTTCCATGATTAAGAATCAGGAACTCTGATGAACGATGGACGTTAAGTAACGGATAACCATGCAGTTAACAGTGTTCTTTGTCTATCTGATAACAAAATTTAATAAAAATCACCAGCTTTAACAGAAGTGAATCTTTTCTCCAAAATGTCTCAATGAGGCAGTTTTCCATTTGTATTTTAGAGTAGTGTTTGTGGTTATCTGTTCATTAAGTTTTTCAAATTCGGAAGTTTGGAAAACTCATTGATCCTGTTAGGAATAAAAGGAAGTTTTTCAGGGTATAAAATTTAATAGTTTGACATTATTTTCGTATGATCGTTTTGTGTTTGCCGCGCCGTGCACTCTTAAATAGATTGAATGAAAAGTAACAACATATGGCAATAAAGGAGGAATTAATGAATCGATTGAATTTCGTTAGAATTCTTTTGCTGAATACTCTACACATGAACCTGATTCTTTAAACATATTAAGCCAATATGTCAAATATTCATCTGACTATCTCTTGCTTGTCATCTCTTCTAAATATAAAGGATTATAATATGCAATTTTCTTGAAAAGTTTTTGACGAGTCTAACTATGGCTTATTTCTTGAGGGTTTTTATTGAAGAAGCTTTCGGAACACACGTTTTTAGATGAAATACTTCTTAGGGTTTTTGTACCGGCGGAAAAAAATTTGCGTCCTCTGTTGAACCACGTTCTGACTTAGCTCGTTGTATACTGGATTAGGTCAAAGCGTCTATAATCTCTTTACTGTCCCGTAGATGAAGAATTTATAAATGTCGATCTTTTCACTATGGTCTCAGGCATTGTCATAAATAAAACCTTATGGAATATAGTGATCTTATCTTTTGAATTTAAATATTCTGATACAATCGGTTCGATTACATCAAAACGATTTCCGCTTTTGACTTACCTTCACAAATAATAAAAATCTCATCCACATATTTCAGAAGTAATTCTAGTTTTATTATATGCTGTGGGAAAATGTCAGTTTCTGTGCACTAAATAACTGTGCGTCGGTGGCACAGTGGTTAGGACTCTCGCCGACCATGCACATGGTCCGGGGACCGAGCCTGCACCGACGCACATCTGATATCTATGGTCGGCCTGCAAAATTTGGGCTACCGATATCCATGCTGAAAATTCCATACTTGTACCGAAAATACAGTGTGGAATCAAGCTGTAAATCAAAAAAAAAAATCAAAAAAAAAATTTAATTAATTAAAACTGCCACCTACGCTGCACAAAACGACTTTTTGAAGGAATTTCTTCGGTTTAACCTGCATCATTGAACATTTCATAAATCTTTGTACAAATGTAGTTTGAGAACTATGCGGTGAAATCTATATCGTCTTAAGCTATGAAACGTACGGTTTAAGTTGCAATAAATTTTAGTAGTTGTCTGGATGCGTTTGATAGATGGGAATTCAAGCACTACGGAAACAATATGAGCACCTGTCTCTGCAATGTGCTAAGTGACAAATGGTCCTGAAAATATGTTTCAATTATTCATTGAATCAGCCGAACCTTTCCGTTGTCCCAGCAATGTAGGAATATGGTCTGTAGTCCTGATCCAGATTCAGCTCTGGTTTCCACCCCTATGCACATGTAGCAAAACATGTCGGGAAACATATTGAGTAGCGATGCCGTTAGGATTAACAGGACAACAGTGATCGCGTTTTATCACCTAAAAGATGAACTTGAACTAGAAGCTGACACACTGTGCCTTCAGGCCATAGCTAACTATGATAATCTGAATATGCATTAACCCTATTACGTTTGTGTATAAGACACACTCTTGTAGATCCAGCAAGAGTGACACCTGTATCCAGATTTCAACGCGGAACGACCATATTTAGAAATTAAAATTATTAGTATATAAGTGTTATTTTACATCAAATTTGATGAAGTTATCTATTTTATGAAAAGAAACTATCATTGACATGTTTGAGTTCGCTTATTGATAAAGTCCGATTATTTTGTCAACAGGTCGTTGTATGCTCTGTGAGTATCTATTTTGTATGTTGCAGACAATCCCAAGCAACATGTTTTATTTTATTGGGCTGCATTATGTGGGAAGACTTGTTAACCATCTTCTTCTCCATCTTAACAAAAAGAATGAAACAAGCAGTGGTAATAGTCCTGATTTTTCAATCGACGGCATTTCTGATAGCTGGAGGGTTTTGTTTTTTTACAAGGGGGAGAAGGACGTGAGTCAACTGAAATGTCAAATGATCTTTTTTAATTTAACACTTGATTCTGTTTCGACCAGAATTATGTAATTGTTGTCATCATTTCAATGTGATTTTAGTCATTCACTTATCTCTTTATTAGTGTGACTAAAAATGCGAACACTGACAAGGAAGAAGTAAGGAAGTTACAATAGTTATACAGTGATTCAAAGATCTCACTATATTCAGCTGTTCACATAACAGTATCACTTTTATCTCATATAGGGATCTTGTTTAAGGTGTAAACATCCAACCACATGATGGTTTAAATTTTTTAGGTTGCGATTTTATTTTAACGAATCACTGCAGTGCTCCCTAATTTATCTCACTGATTCATTGAAATTGCATTGAAATTCTGGTCTTGTAAATATGACCATTGTGGTATCATTCCATTTGTCAGCATTTGATTTTATTACCGACTTACTACGATAAAAATATGCATTTATTACTGCTCATGATCAACATTCTGAATATAATTTGCCCGAATATATTTCAGGAAACTTTCAGTTCATTGGCCGGTGGCTGTTGGAACACTGCTTTAACTATGGTAAGTTAACGTATTTACTTTGAAAGCTTTTGAAGATTAATTCTGAGTCAGCCTTTAGGTCTCATGTGGAATGAGAAATCACCTCATATTAAATGAGAATTTTTAAAAAACGTTTCATAATCAGGGTCTAATTACTACATATTTTTGAGTCATACATCATATAGATCTCAATGTTGATTTTAATCACAAAGTTAAATCACGCATGGTCATAGATTCTGTAAGTCAACAGACTGACAGAAATAAAATGAAAATTTTTTCATATTTATTTTTTCATCCTTGTAACTTTGCTCCTTTTAGGTTGCTCTGGTTCTCGCCAGCACCATGAAATAATTGTGATAGCATGTGGTTCCGTCAATTCAGGTCATGCAATTTCCACCTTTGATCATATATTTTGTTATTGTCAACATTCTTTTGTACGTGAACATTTCACTTTTCAGTTCTTGAATAAATTATTCTTTCTGCACTGGAAATTCCACTTTTATTTCCGTGAAATGATTTATTCGGAAGGTGAAGATTTGATGTTTTTCACGAGTTTATTGATTTTCCTATTGCTACATGAGGCATGTGTAAATAAAGAGAAATACGTGTCAAAAGCTTAGCTTTCCTTCTACAGCCCATGATTTGATGTCACTGCATACTTCAACATGTGATAAAACTACTTAGAGACCAGCCTGAAGAGACGCAAGATGAGCACGACATTCTCTTTGGAGCCATCCGGAAGAGTCACTGAAAATGGGAGAGAGAAAACGTGGGTATGAGTATTTTGTTTTTAAATTAAAATAATCGTGAAATCTACTCAGCAATATACATTCACACTGATGAACAATGGAAGTTATCAACTAAACAACGGAACTGCATTTGATTCATGTCTGCGTAGTAAACAGCTAGAGAAATATCAAACATAAAATGTGCCTATGATATATCTTGTCACTATAAAACTAGTGGACTCTTACTGCCTAATTATATTTAGAGGAGACTCTGTAATGCGCGGAAAGTCAAATCGTCTCAGTTATCATCTCAATGTTTTCAAGAGAAATAATTTTTGAAACACTTATGAAAATAAGCCAAACTGTTGGGTATAATTTTTAATAATGAATTAGTGGGACTTTGTTCAACGCTAATTACAGTAAGTAGAGAAATTAGTGTTGTCTTTTTTTGTTCACTTTACTACTCCCCACTTATTCATGAATGTATTGAAGCTTGTAACTTTGAAAGATTTTGAACTGTGTACCTTAAAATCGTTCAAAGTGCTTGTCAGTAAACTTTAGTTAAATGAAATAATGACTTATGATTTCAAACATGAATTCAACAAATGTTTGGTTTATTAGAGAGGAGGTGCAAAGTTCTATATTAGAAAAATTGAATTCAATAAACACCATTCTTAAGCATAGTAGTAGTTTTAATAATCAACAGAGATTTAATTTAGGATGTGGAATACTCAATGAATAGGAATACTCAGCATAAAATTAATTGCAGATGTAAGGATGGAACTTGGACACTGTAGTAGAGTATACTTTTATTGTGGATAAAGATTTTATTTTGTACAGATTATACAGTGTTATACAGTAATATTTACCGATGACGTTTAGAGCACTTTTTCATTTTATCCATAATAAAATAAATTATATTACTGATAAAATTTGGAAAAATAGTTGATCATTTTACTGTACGTACAACACCTTATTAAACCGTCAAATTAAATTAGAACAACCACGTCGTCTATCATACCGTGCCTGTTGATTAATGACTAGAAGTCTGAAGTTCCTGCAGTGTCCAATTAGAGAATAAATTAATTTGATTGAATCACGCAGAAATTGAGTATTATTTATTGATAATACGACGATCACAATTTACCACTCATAATCGCACAGTGGTATCAAAATAATCCTCAAACTCCATTTAAATAATTTCCACCATCTTATCATTTTGTATCATTGACAATAATCTTTTGATACCTCTACTATGCAAATTTTGTCATCCATATTCCACTTGTGAAGTGTAAATTCTATGAAATAAGATTTTCAATAAGATTTCAATCTTAATCTTCTGAGTGGACACTGGTAACTAGTGTGACGTGCCTCCAACTATCTAATATCTGAATCTTCGTTCACCTGCCCATATTACATTTATACTTGCAGCTTTGTCTCAGATGACTGTGCGAATGCATGTTAATATGTAACTTGAGATCACCGAACTTTTCCCTAAACTGCAATCATTCATCCGTTGGCTGAAATTTTGTCACTGAAACCAAATAACAGAGGTAATAGTACATCTGTTATGGTATCAAAACAAGGTTTACCAAGGAAGGTTCATTGTGATGACGAATTGTTTTTAAATGCATGAAATTGGTTTAAAGCTTCTAAATGTGAAGGCTTCCAAAAACTCTAGAATACCCCCAAACACGTTTTCAAGATAGATTTAAAATGTGTGTAAACTTCAAGTTTATGTTCTGCCTTTTCTTTATCTTTCTCAATAGGAGCTAGGTCCCCTGTTCTCACCAGTTATGCGATCTGAAGACTATATTTGCTTCGCATGTTCATAATGCTGAGATGGATATATTGGCTTCTCATTCTCAATTAATAGGATATTAGTGGCATAAAAAGTCTGTTTAACAGTACCGTTTAATCTTTGTCTAGTTTTTAAGCTGCTATGATACCCGAATAGGGTAGCTTGATGTACAGGTCATTTTTAGGGGCGAGTTGAAGAGTGCGCCGTTTCATTCTAACGATGTGGTCGCCAAACCACTTCCCTTGTTCAGAAAAAGCACCCGGAAATACAGAACTAACAGTGAACAATAAAAGCCACATGAAATCAGAAGTCTCGAAAGACATAAAGTAATCGAATGCCAGAAAATCAGCAGAAGAGATTACATCCACCTGAATGAAATGTGTGAGGACGTGCCTGCTTCCCTGTTACACATAGTCTGTTCATTGTGGATTGTTCCCTGTACTAGGCTTCTACGAATTCTCATCCATATCTGGTGTCTCACTTATCTTAAATTTAGTGATTTTCCTAGTCCGGCTGGTGTTTGCAGTTGCTTGCATTAAAACGATGGATATCTTATCCGTTCATGTTCATGGGAGAAAATATCAGAGGCTGTCCTGTTTGACAAACTTTAATGTTTTTTTGTTGATCCTCTATATTCTATCTATTTTGCCATTCATTGCATTGTTTCCTCTACATAAGATGGATTAAAGTGATCTTGTTGATTTGCAGTGACATTTATTCATAAAAATATTCGTAGCCTTGATGATATTTGATAGTAGTGGTAAAATTTCATTTCTGCTTTCAGTTGATTATTTTCACTTGAGCGCTTCTAAAAAACGTCCGTCTGTATTAATATTCGTTGGAAGTACTTTACCCCACTGGTGTAGTGACGGTTATTTTCTCACGATTTGAATGTGTGTAATATTCTTATGTAATAAGAAGTTATCACCATCTGTACTTCATGATAAATTTACTTTCATAACGAGGTGGAATGTGATTAAAAAGCATTGTATCTCATGCATTAAAATTTAAGTCGATAATAAATCTACTTGTCAGTTGCTTCATTATGACACCACGCCACCTCATTTTTCATTGCGAAAAGGGTTGCAAATGTATCCAGCTTTCCACTGTCGCGTTTTTAGTTTTGTCCCGTCTTCGAATGAAATCCTCTGCTAACCGTCATCTTTTTCAATATCCGACTTGATATTATTATTGTTCCCTCAAATTTGGAGTACAACATAATGTTTCATCAATATGTCTCCACTTTTTCTATTTTCTGCTGTTCCTTTTAGCTGGACACACACTTGCCCCTGATCTCTCATATGCCTCATACCACCTTCTGACCCAAGCCTAACGCGTCTTTTCAGATTCAGGCCCCACTCTAGAGTGTGAGTAGTGTAATTAATTCAGCGGTCTCCTCGGCGTTTTCCAAGTCCATATCAAAGTTGCCCAACATACGTGTAGAGCGATGGGTTCTTAGTTGATTTGTTCCCTTAGTGTCTTGTTGCTAGTTCTTGTGGCCATTCGCCCTTCAAGATGGAGTCAGCAAAGACATCTGTTTATAGTCTGCAAACTGTAGGAGAAGTTTTCGGCGGTAACACCGACAAAGATTCCATGCTCCTTCGCAACAGACTCTATTCATTATCAAAGCCGTGCTTTCAGTGGACACCTTCACGCTGACTTTCACAAAAAGAAGGTAGTATGAAGTCGGAAAAAATGCCTCTAACACTTTGTCTCACAGCACTTAGTTTTTTTTAGTCAAAGCAGAATTGCAGAAGTGAAGTGTCACTAAATACATATCTCCAACACCATTGGAGATCAGACATCAAACAAAAGGTTGTGCAATGTTTCACTTAATGTGTTCTTCTGTAATCTATGTTATATTTCACCTGAACCCTAACTTAATTTAGTCTGTCTTTGCTAATATACTTGATCACATTTTGTGTAGATACGTAACCAGTTCTACTGATATACACATTGTTGGTAAACGTGGCTTTTACTTGAAACTTCTGCGTTCGGGAGTAAAAGATAAACTGCCCAGTTTCGCCTCTTCCATGTGTATCTACCAATTTAACTACTCCTTCGGAGCCAGTTATACAGGCCGTAAAATTAGTCGTGTTTCTCGTCGAATTTTGAACATCAGCCTGCGTGGTTAAGCAAAAGGACAAACAAAATCTGTTCTCAGCGCTATTATATCTCATCTTCTGGATACAGAACACAAGACTGACGCTAACCATGCTTTCAGGATCACTAACCGCATACCTATGAATCTCAATTTTACCCTAAGAGTTCGACTACTTAATGTTGCTGAGGCTGTTGGGATCCATATTAGCAAGTCTAATTTATGTATCTAAAAGACGTTAGTTCAGACATTATCACTACCTTGACCATCTAAGGGTGGAATGATGCTGAATTTTTGTGGAATTTTACTAATTTTAGTTGAGATATTCTTATTATTATAATAATTTAACCATGTTTAATGAACTGAAATTCCATTGGCCTTACTTAACAAAGTACACTGGAAAAAATCGTTGTACCACACTCAGCCATACTGTGGTGATAAACACTAAAACATAAACTAAAATGTGTGAAGTTAAAGTACCAGTGTTAGTAAATCAATAAGAAATCTGGCTATCAAGAAGAATATTCATCGGTTCTATGACGGATAGGTTAAATGTCATTTCGAGTATAAAATGGCGCTCATTATGAATACAATCATCAATAAAAAACTAGTACACTCGCTTATATACAAATCTCAGATAGCTTTCAACTCCTATTTCGAAACGACAGATTTCTGAATCCCGAACAAATCGACTTCATATCCATTTTTTGATATCCCAGATTACTTCCCCAATTAATTTCTAATATAACTCAAACAACGGTCTGTGCACATGGTTTTATTTAGTTCTTTATTGGTGCGGCTAAGTCCTACATTAATGAGGACTTTCCGTCAAATGAATTCACGCGTCATATTTTCATAGCGTTTCAGTTAGGTAAGGCAGATTTTCGATATTTCTGTGCATTCCGTTCTAAAAAATGAAGTTATGCTCTTCACGTCCTCGATAATCTGATGTTTCAACTGTGTTTGTCAGGAGTAGAAAACTAGTTTTGACATGGTTTCCAATAAATATTTCTGCTATGTTTATTTTGATGTTTGTAGCTTTATATATACATATATATGTATATATATCGCTGAGATTGCTTGATAACGGTTATCGTATGCTACAGAAGTCTCTCCTGCCTGATTCTATATTCTTTGTTCGTTGTAATATAAGCTGCACTTTGTACAGTCTATGAAAATAAAAAGGTGTCGTTTACACAGGTGAGGGTAAAAAACGTTGTGAATAACATGATGATAATGCTGACATGAGGAGATCTACTTCTCTTGTGAAGCTGTGGAAAGACTCATTGCATCAAGTATTTTCACGCGTTCTAAAGATCTCTTCGCAACACGATATAAACTTCACTGAACTCTAGTTTACTAATGAACCATTGATTAAGGCTGTTAATATTTTTTGTGACTATATATCTTCTAATTGTTTTGCATTTCCTTTTCCTTTAACTAATTTGAAAGATTTACTACTATTATATACTGACAACGTCCATTTCACGTTTTAAGGAGAACATTTTCGACAGGTGGATGGCGTTTTTATGGGGAGTCTATTAGGACCTTTGTTAGCGAACGTTTACATGTCTTATTTTGAAAACTTATCCTCTGATTTAATTTCTAAATTGCACTTCTATAAGAGATATGTAGATGATATCATTTTGATATGCGACGATCGAGAAGATGTGAGTCGCCTATTAGACAGACTTAACTCTGTACAGAATCATATTAGTCTTACATGCGAGGTAGAAAGTCGCAACCAGCTTGCATTTTTAGACATACTTCTGAGTCGAAGAGATGATGGCTCAATAAGACGGTCTATCTACAGAAAGCCCACTTAAACAGGGCAATACCTTAATTTTCACAGCTTCTGTCCATTACAGTATAAGAGAGGTTTGGTGAAGTGTCTATTTAAGAGGATTCAGCGTATTTGCACGGCTGATGTTATCGACAAAGAAAATGAAATATTGATGGATACTCCTGTTGAAAACGGATGTTCTTTAAAATTTTAAAACAGGTACAGGAGTCAATTAGTCTCTTAACCTACAATTTATACCGCCACTAAGAAAAAGGTTTTCATCAAATTACTATATAACGGGGAAATAAATGGTAGGATTTTGAAACAAAGGTTGAATTCGATCATCCGTAGAACCTATTATACAGTCCAGCTGGTAATTGTGGAAAAAGCTAAAAAATATGCTTCACTTCAAACTCCAAAAGTACACAAGTGATTATGTCACATCCCACACAATTTACTAATTTTCGTGTGTGTGTGTGTGGACATACATACATAGGGAGGAGTAATCGGGCTTTGCACGTGAGGGTGGGAGAGCATATCCCAAAATGTTTAGAAAAACAGATGAATTGTGACAAGCCAATAGATGCAGGTGTCAGACAACCAACTTCGTCTATAGCTAAACATCTAATCGAGATGAACCATAAGATGGATGTCAACTGAGCCTTTAAGGTCATCTATAAAAACGGTCAAGGGTGTTTACTGAAATACGCTGAGACTATAGCTATTCATAAACTTAAGCCCCCCCTTGTGTATTCAGAAACAGTTTGTTATTACTCTTAACCTACCTTGGTAATTCCTATTTGATTGGATTACCAAGCGTTTGTGTTAATTATTCTTAATTCTTTTTGTGTCACTTTGTTAATTTAACTTTTCCATATATATTGACTTGACGAGTAAATGTGTGATGAGATGGTTCGAAATGTATGGCGGCAATACATCATATTTTTCAGATAATCCCCGTCTTCTGATAATGGTATTCTAAAATTTATAAAAGGGACTAATTGTTTCAAAGTAGCTATATGGTATAATATTTCAAGCATTCCAATAGAAATGTCGACTGTCTCCATCTTCAATAACATGAAGCGGAATGAATAGTAGGTTAATCGTGCATAAATGCCCTCTTCTTGCCCAAATAGTATTTCTTTCACTTGGTATTGAGATAATTCCGAGATCGCCGAAGTAGTTCGATCAATGGAAACCTCTATTGTCATACAGTGTGCCTCGGTGGTACAGTTGCTAGGACTCTAGCCGACCTTGTATATTGTCCGTTGTTCGATCTCCTCCCAGCGCACACCCGATATGAATTGTCAACCTGCTAAATTTGGGCTGAAAATTCCATACTTGTACCAAAAATACTGTGGTTTCAGGCTATAACCAAAGATAAAATAATCATTAGGTGTCTACATATGGTGTTTTTGTACGATGAAGAAAGTTTTGTTGACGGTTTAATAATAATGACAATAGCTTCATTATGCAAAATATGTTTGCACAATATGCATAATTTTCAGCGTAAACCATGCCATAATATTTTCTCTATATTCAGGATTCTTAAATGCAGAAGGTTTTATATGTGTCGCAGAACTATTTTTATGCAAATGCTGATATATATTATCCAACGTCTAATGTACCTGTCATGCGTTTACCATGTAAATGTTTGGAATACTAAATTCATTTCGCGATCAGAAATGCGGATCGGTGACCTCTGCAAAGCTGGCCGTATTGCATGCATGAACGTTAGGTGACCGAGTTACCCCATTTATTCTCACTAAATGTTAAAGGCTAGTTTATTGAATGAAATACTTGAGGGTAAAATGGTACATTACTGGTTTTTTTTAGATCTTGTCTGTCATCATTCTAACATGCATAACGTTAAATTTCAATGAGAAATGTGAGTCAGCCAAATGTTGAATAAAATTATCATGCGATTTCAGCTAATAAAAATTCAGACTACGTTTCCGGTGAGTCGACAAAAGTAATTACAGGAGGACAAAATACGCATAATTATATATGTATATTTAAGGTGAATATATTTCATCAGATTTCTTTTGATTAGGCTGCATATACAGCAATGATCAGAAAGCATTTTCGCTCATCAAGTCGTTCTCCAAAATCAGCGAATTGGACACTATGATCAAAAAAGTTAGCTGAAGTATGATTTGTCGACAACAACACCAGGCCAATAGGTAAGAGTAGGGAGATAGCAATCTCTGTCCTTTTCACAACTATATGTCTTCTTATTGAGTGCGTATTTAACAATGGTAACTGCTTCAGTAATTTACGCGACCTTCCTGAATCAATAATGAGAGCTGTTGTCGAACTGTATTGTTTGATGGGTGTAGCTAAGGTTTAACGAGATGTGTAGGTGTACCTTGTGTGAATAATAAATCCTAGGAAATGGGAGAACAAACATCAGCCGTAAAAATATCTTTCATGTCTTATGTACAAGCGCCAAGATATGTGCTGAGTCCGCTGAAATTTTGCTTGCTTTATGGACTACATAAAAATGTCTGCAGAAGTGCTGCTGAATAGACAATTACCGATAAATGAAGTTGACAGATGATTATTAGGTCATAAAAAAATAAGGTGTCACAATAGTTGATGCACGTTCATATGCGTTCCTATTATTTTCATATCTGTTGATTCTTCGAGAGAAGAAAATTAAACAGAATTGCGAATTATTGACTCCTTATTCAAGAAAATCTTCAAGGATATCCGTATGAACTGCGATCAAGATTTCACCAAATATTTTCACAATAATCAAGCATCGAGTGAGAAGTAGGCATTTGTAAAAATTATAATTGTATAATCTCCGCGAAATTGAAATAAATAATTCCAACGTTCCGTTTGGCAATGCGGTCCAAACATCTTCAGGGAAATTAATTGAAATGAACATAACAGAGGTTTATATATAAAAAGACATCTTGTGTTTTAAAAACTTTGTCCAATGATATGAGTCATGAAACAGGTATTAACAAGTATAATAAAAATTGAATGAAATGTGATCAAAATGTGACTTCAATCTATTATATATTATACATATATATATATAAGTCTACTTTTGTTAAACACTTTAAATAGAGTGTACCTTTTATCATATCACGTTTGACTACACGTTCGTGGTCGTAGAATACTGAATATGAAAATATATGTGTATATGGGGTAGACGATGGTGTGTGTGTATGTGTGTATGAGTAAACAGTTGTAAAATATTTATATGGCTCTCCACAAGAATATATATATATATACACTCAGGAATTCCGACCAGGTATGATTAATTAGTGATACATATCCATTTTTATAAATTAATCAATGTTTACGATGCATTAGCCAGCATTCCACTACGTCTGTTCACGCATTTATGTAGAGCATCCAAAACCAATCTTTCTTCATACAAACCAAAACCTTTCTGTTTAATCCTAATTCTATTAAAGTCGACTTTCTATCCTATTTCTATAGAATGCAGTGCAATCGCTGATCCGTTTTCTCGATTCTTTAAGTCTGCAGAGGTCCTTGGAATAACCTTAAGATATTATTTATGCTCTTTCACTCTTATATTTACCTGTCTAGAAGTTTTCCCTACATATACGATGTCGAAATCCCCACAATTGATCTAGTGCACACATTTCTGTTGGTTTTACTCTTCTACGGTGTTAGTAGCACGACAAATACACTCTTATGTCACGATCGTTAAGAATTCGCATTATCTCATCCTATGTTTCTTTGCGGTAAGGAATCACCGCTTTACTAACCGAAATTCTTAGCAACAGGTTTCGATCCATCCTTATCTTCACATTTTAAATATCTTGTTATGAAGTCTTCAGGATATTTATTTGATTAAAGAGTGGATTGAATCAATTTAAGTTCCTTGATAATCACTTCCTCCTCAGTAACTAGACGTTGGCTCTGTTAATCAGACCACGGAAACAAAATCCTTCTCGTCAGTTTCAACCTAGTTAGAAAACTTGATGGTTTCTGACATATTGTTTATTAAATGAAAAAGTTCATTCAAAAAACTACGTCCGATTACGCCTAATGTATCATCCACGTATCTGAGTTCAAATTTTGATCACAGTTCATACAATTTGGTTTATTATACTTGTTATTACCTGTTTCATGACTCATATGATTGGACAAAGGTTTTAAAACAAAAATGTCTTATATACATAAATCTCTTATCATGAATTAAAAGTCAATCTGAACGGAGAATATTCTTTTCAATAATTTCTCTTCAGGTTCTTAGAATTATAAAATACAATATTTACTGTCGTTACAATAAAGGCCAGTTATGCCGCGGATACATTCTTAACGTAGAATAACAGATTAGTTATGGGGTGTCAAAATAAATAGTCATATTTGTGAGCAAACGTGATAGGCTGAAATCGATTAGAAAATATTGTGAAATGGGAGACAGTGGTGGTGATTAATCATAATAGGTTTGTAGAGTGTGGGGTAGGAAAATTCACAGGTCAGTACAAGGTTGTAGAAGGTGTCAGGTGAAGGACTAGTACAAAGTAGTATGTATCAAAGAGGAGGAGATAGTAAGACTGCAACGAGAGTTGGTTCACAATGAAATGACGAATGTGTGAAATGAAACAAGTGGAGGCATATATTGAAGAAACAGATAATATCGATAGTATTGAGGGAATGTTTCCATGAAGGGCATAAATTATGATGAATAATAATAATCATTATAACAATAATATTCGGAATAATAAGCAAATGAAAAAAACAAAAGGGTTTAGGGGAAGGAGCACTCTTGGTGAGAAGAGGGATCATCAATCCCATATTGGCCACGGTAGGAACACCGTCTGAACGTGTTCTTTTTGGATACAAGGTTCCGGTTTAGTCGACCTTATTGCAATAACAGGAGACGTAAGCGAACTGTACGTGATAACGACTTCGGAACCTGGTATATAACCCTGAAAGCTGTGTTGACATCGATACAATGTCCAGTACCGACCAAGTGTGACAGGATCGAGCTTTTTATGCACTCAATTTTCCCGTGCTGAACCAAGCTGATAAATGTTCGCGAACCCGTAGACGAACCTGTCTAATCGCGCGCCCTATAAAACTAGAACCAGAGGAACAGTTGAAATGTTATACGCATGAAGAAGAGCTAAGGTTGGGTAAGACATCTTTGAGTTGCTGGATGAACATTGGATGGCTAGTGAAGGAAGGACACAGACATGCAAAGTGGAAAGTTTTCTTGATCGCCCTGGTTAAACGTTGCGATCGAATCTCCGCAGGAGTATCTCTCTTGAATTGGAGACGTAAAAACAAAGGCTTTTTCCACCGTTGGCAGTTCATGTTTACGACTATTGTAACCTATATTGCATTTCATGAACTTCTCTAGATGTCCGTTCTCGCTTAGAATGTCTCGGATGATCTGGAGTTCTTTCTCTACGCATTCTTCAGAACAAATAGACCTCGCTCTAAATGCTAAGCACCTGATTAGATTACGTTTGTATTTCATCGGTACGAAGCTAAGGAAATGTGTATACTGAGCTTTGTTCTCTAGCTTTCTAAATATGCTTCTTTTGACGGAACCATACTCTCTTCTCGTAAGTAAGACGTCGAGGAAGTGTAGAGAGTCGTTGTATTCTCCTTCGTAGGTGAAATGGATCGCCGGGTGAGCATTGTTGAAGTTGTTCAAAATCAAATCACAAATTAGCCATTCATCGTACACTATAAAAGTGTTATCCATGTAACGACAATACATTTCCATTTTCGCTATGTCCTCTTTCAACGGACTATTTTCTAGTTTTGCTAGAAATATATTCGCGAAAATAGGTCCCAGTGGGAAACCCATGGCTACTCAATCAACCTGTCTGTATATTTCATTATTAAGCAGGAACTGGACATTCGTTGTACATTTAACAAGTAGTTGTTTTGTTCATTTCAATTAATTTCACTGATGATGTTCGGACCGGATTGCCGAACGAAATGTAGGAATTAATCA
Organism: Trichobilharzia regenti; assembly: GCA_944472135.2. Lineage (NCBI taxonomy): Eukaryota > Metazoa > Platyhelminthes > Trematoda > Strigeidida > Schistosomatidae > Trichobilharzia > Trichobilharzia regenti. The sequence continues at coordinate 18,643 of CALYDD020000231.1, read as the reverse complement.
TTTCAATTTTGCTGAGATTTTACAAATTTCAGTGATACTCAGATCGCTGTTCGAGATCGATATCAACACTTAAGCGTGATCGCCAACATAAAATTGAAAGTTATTCGTGTGTTGTTTCAAGCAGAATAGAGACCGAGTTTATCGGATAAACGTTCACAGCGTTAAACAGTAATATTCACTGATGATTACGTTTCAAACAATTTACTGCTTATAATCATATCAGGTTACTCACATAACTTTCAATCTCATTACCATGATTCAATATTTTCTCATCTCTTGAATTGAATGTTAGTAATATCTTCCATATTCCTTAGTTACATAAAGGGTTGAAACATTTCCCGGAAAGTGTTACATTTTAATGGTGCCAAGAGATTCTGTTGACGCCTTCCTACAAAAACCATATTCAATCTCTTCGAGATGTCATGTTACTACACACTGCAATATGTCACACTGTATCACATAATCGCCACAGAGTGTGGATCACACTGTTCATTAAAGTACCTGATATGAACCTAGTAAAAGATCACGTTTTGACGACCAGGCACAAGATCATCATACATATCAAGGTTTTCATCAAAACCTTTTTTACTGTGTCATATTTCATAATTCTACAAATTTATCACTTTTCACAAAATAAAATCACATGATTCGATAGAAAATATTTTCAGTTGTGATTTAAATTATTTGTTGAACACTCAATAGATGATATGATTATGAACACAAATAAAACAAAATTACACGTTAATTGAAACCTTTGTGATCACTGAATAAACGCGACTATGAATGTAAACAACTATGAATCAAAGTATGAAAAATGAGATGGATATATATTCAACCAATAAATGAGATTTTATCTAAGTCCATTCTATAACATCTGGTGTACGATGGCTGATTCTTTGCGGGTAAGAAATTTTATTCTTTTCATGTGTCTTTCGCTCCCCTGCAATCTTCCTATTTCGAATTTCATTATTTGATAATTTATGAGGTTTAATGCTTGATCTGAATATCGAACAGTCATCGTAATATCAGGGAGTTATCACTGCGACAGAGAATCTGGTTCTTCACGTCATTTTAATTTTTCATATTTATTTAATCGAAACCCCACTCATTGAATATCTGAACTGTTGCTTGAAGTCAAATTTTTCTGCATCAAATATTCATAGAGTGATGTTAAGCATAATTGTCTCACTTCAATGTTCTGTGCATTTGTAACGATAATTTCATAACTGTTGTGTGAATTTGCTGGCTCGAGTGACTAGAAAATCTTATTGGAATTACAAATGATATGGAATGTATTTTTTCTAATTCAGGTGGGTGAAAATTCTGGCTTTGGCTGGCGGGGGTATGCCACAATCACTTGCATGTAAGAACTGTTGATTTCCGCGATCTTTGGAATATATGTCCTTATTAGTTATTAAATGTAAATAGCGTTTGTGTTAACTGGTGATTATAACCTCGAGAATCAGACTCATCAGTTGTAGGTAACTAAAGCTACCAAGAGTCCCATTGGTTCCAGGCAAGAATTTGAAATTATGTATGTACGATATGTGCTTTTTAGTATCACCTTATTAGTGATTGATTATTCAAGAAATATTGATCATTTTGGAGTTTTGGTATTCGAGCTGAACGCCAAATGACTTGTCCTTAACTGATTTAGCTTTTATGTGCACTGAAATGTCTGTGGAATGAAGACTGTTTCGAGTATTTGTCTTCAGAGAAAAAGACACCGTGCATCAGTGTTGCCAACAAAACGCTAGGCAGAAAAGTGAAGTTATGTGGTAAAATCAGGGGAATATTACATTCAGTAGTTATGACAAATTTGGGCATTGAAGTTTCTGTAGCGATTTGGTTGTTTTATGGGGGTGGAGTTGCTAGCACCACACCCCAACCCTCCCCCTTTATCCGGGCTTGGGACTGGCAAGAAAACTAGTGCGCTAGTAATTTAGCCAGCTAGTAATCTAGGCGAGGAAAACCCAATTATCTATTTTGTTATTTTTGAGCCACCATGAACATAATTGCATGGCGGCCTGCAAAAATTGAGTGAATCTCAATACTGTTGCAATTTTGGTCAATCATGCACTGACCAAATTGCAACTCTACGCATCATCATCACAGGACAAAGCATGGAATTGCGATCAAACCTCTACCTCAACTTTATAGACTTTGAAAACTCCTTCAACAGCGTTGACCGTGAATTAATTTGGAAACTACTCGAGTACTACGGCGTACAATGCCCCAAATATTCATCAACCTTATTCAACAGCTGTACGACAACGGCACATGTCAAGTGATCCGCACGGGGGAAAACTCAGCGAGGCGTTCGGAGTAAACACAGGAGTCAGACAAAGGTGCTTATTATCACCCACAATGATATTCCTAATTGTGGTGGACTGACTGGATTATGCGTCAGACTGTGGGAAACGAGAAGACAGGAGTATCCTGTCTGGACCGACGCGAGGAACCTAGAGGACCTGAATTTCGTGCGTGGATGATTTATGTTTGATGTCACACAAAATGGAAGACTTACAAGCGAAAACCGACAAACTGGTCGAAGAAGCAGCCGGCGAAGACAGGACTCCAAGTGAACATAGACAAGACGGAGGTGATGAAAATAACAAGCCAACAACAACAACAGCAGCAGCAAGATCCAGCGTCAATCACCATCAATGGGAGGGATTTGAAAGAGGTTACTTCACTCACTTATCTAGGGAGGATTGTCTCAACTACAGGAACGAAGGAACGGACGAGGATGTCAAATCGAGCGAGAATCTGGAAGGCGAGAAACACATTCATCGACCTGAAACCAATCTGGAAATCTTCGTCACTCAGCCAGCATCAACAACAATATTCGGTCTGATTTTCAATAGAAACGTCAGGTCAGTCAGTTCTTCTATACGGATCAGAAACTTGGCGGGTGGGTCACAAGGAATATTTCCAAAAGGTTACAGACCCTTATTAACAACTGTCTTCGCTCTATACTGAAGATCAGATGGCCGGGCCGGAAAGAATCACCAACAAGGAACTATGGGAGCAAACAAAACAAGAACCAACCGCCGCCCAACAAATATGCAGGAGAAAGTGTAGATGGATCGGACACTCGCTGAGGAGACCGCTGGGTGACATCGCGCGCCAAGCCCTCGAGTGGAAACTGAAAGGGAAGCGGCGAGTTGGTCGTCACTGCAAGGGCGACATGGAGGAGATCTTGTGAAGAGGAGTTGAAAGAGTATGGACTAACATGGATGCAGATGAAAAGTACAGCAAAAGACAGAAGCAAGTGGAGACGTGCAGTTGAAGCCCTATGTTCCACTAGGAACCCAAGGGAGCAATCATAATAAAAAAATAATTATGACAAACCTCGGTTTCTCAATGTGTGTGAGTGGGCAAACAGGAGATAAGTTCAAATGATGATGATTCATCGGTTTGGTTGGTCATACAGATACCTGACGAAATGAAACAAATTGAAATTTATGGAGAAAGGATATTAAATATTCTCACAGTGTCCCTCGATCGAATTCATCTGATTTTCAATTACCCTTGAAACCAACAAACTGTCAACCAGGGCAATGAAATGCTTATGAAATCTGATGTGTGAGTGTATGTTAGTTCCACAACAGTTCCGCATATGTGCACGTTACTGCTTACTCTACAATAAACACGTCCAAAGGCAAATAAAAGCCTTTAGCTGCGAAGGTGTGCGTAATCATTTTCGTTTCAAACTGCATCCATTTAATAGTGCTCTTTCTCCTTTTGATAACAAAATGTAACTTAAAACCACACACCATCACAGCATTAAATTTCTTTTCACGAATAACCATGTTTCGGCTTCTGAAATCTAGTAGTCATTTTCTGTTTTCTGTATTCCAGAGTGCTGATTATGATCCTGTGTATAATACCCATCTTCACATTCAGGAACAATTTGAAAATTTCATTGTTCCTCATAGGAATAATAGTAAGTGTTTCAGAGTATCACGTTTTTGAGTCGACCTCTTTTTCCGTAAGATCATTCTGTGTTTTGTTTTTCCAGCGCACTCAAAACAGATTAGAGTAAGGCAAGTAACAAACGATAGTAAAGCAAAATTTATTGAAATAATCACATTTCGGTAGAATCGCAAGCCTAATGATAGCGATTCTGATAGTAGTGATAATAATAATATGAATACGTAAATGAGTTAGGTTTGCAATAGTAACAATGGGTAGTTTTAAGTGAATGGAGGATAGTAGCAATAATGAAGCAGAATGCTATCAGGAATAAAACAATTATAATAAATAACAATTATAAATAACCAATCAGGAACCGATTGTGAAACAAATAGGCAGAAAGAAATAGAGATGGATTGGCCATACGCTGAGGAAACCATCAAGTGACATCACTAGACAAGCCCTCGAGTGGAACCCGAAAGGGAGGCGGCGAGTTGGTCGTCCAAGGGTGACTTGGAGGAGGTCATGCGAGGAGGAGATGAAAGCATGTGGACATACCTGGAGCAGGGTGAAAAAGTTGTCAGAAAACCGAAGTCAATGGAGGTGCGCAGCTGAAGCCCTATGTTCCTCTAGGAACTAAAGGATACAATAATAATAATAATAACAGTTAATAAGTAAGGCTTATTACCATGGCAATTTCAAATTTCTGCACAAAAAAGACTTGGTCTATGAACTCTAATGGCACACGCCTCAGTATTTGTGGGTATTCCGGTGTTTGCTTCACAGCTGACAATAGTGAATGACTTAACTGCATCAGTTTCATATCACTAGTCAACAAGATGCTTTGTTGCTGCACTTTTTAGTAGTCTCACCGCAACTGCTTTCAGTCACTCTGGAAAATGTGCCATTATTCGAGTGGATAATCGTCATTTCGTACTACATAAGTAGTTGGGTCCGCAAACACTCGAATTGATATTCCCAGTCTGAAAAGTCGAAGATTCGCTGATGGTCTTCCATACACTCTTCGTAATGTGAAGGAACACGCGCTTTGTAGCATGAAAAGTTCTCATGATGTCTTTATCAGATCTTTATTTGACTGCAAGTTCTACATCATCTCATTTAGACGGTAAACTGGCAAGTACGTAATTATCCAGACTGTTTGGATAGTCTTCCTGCAGCTGATTTCATTGTGATATATATTGCTAAAACTCTAATAATAACTGTTCTTGAATAAAATGCACTTAAGATTCCTTCTTTCATATTCATTTGCCAACAGATTGTACTATTCTCTGCGAATATCTGCTTTGTCTGTTGCAAAGAGCTTGGATCAGAATGTTTTATTTTATTGGGCTTCATTGTTCTAGAAGACGTGCTGACAATAATCTTCTGCATCTTGACAAGAAGATTCAAACCAGCAGTGAGCATAGTTCTGCTGTACTTATCGATGGCTTTTATGACTACTGGATGGGTTTTGCTTGCCCTAGGGCGGAAGCAAGTGAGCTGGATGAAATGTTAAATGTCAATGCTCATTTCAACATTTATTTTTTTTATCACTAGAATTATTTTTAACATTATCATTAATCGAATATAATTTCTGTCCTTTAATTATCTCAGTATACCTGATGTCAAACATAAATTTGGTTGGTACTTGTACATAAATCCAATTATCTGGGTTAATTCACCCATCTGCAAAACATTCTCGCGATTCTTTGCGAAACTGTAATAATGCGAAAACACTGTATTAGATAATAGTGAGACATGTGATCTGAAATTCTGATAAAATGAGTCATTGCTGTAATCCGTAATTCATTTCACTGCTTCGATGAATTTGTAAGAAAACTCTCTCTTTAAACATTCACACCTTTTAACATTCTCGAATTTGACGGCATTTAATTTTACTGCTCAATAACTACGAATTGAATTATGTATTTCTTGAGCATTGAAAACTGATGAACATTATGAATATAATTTAATTCATCATATTTCAGGGAATTTTAATTTACCTGGTTGCTGGCTTTTGGAACACTTCTTTAGTTTTGGTAAGTTCACAAGTTTGCTTTGAATTTTTGAAAGAATTCTGCGCTGGCTTTATTTTCTTTTCGAGGTGCGAATTCTTTTCAAACATTAGAGCTTACGGAAGTGAGTTAAAGTATATGATGACATGTCCACATAATTTGGTCGCTATCCATATTTCATTTAATTTTCACTGATGATTTCATTCACAAACGTGAATCACAAATTGTTATCCACTCAAAAAATCAACAAACGGACATGATGTCGTAAGTTTTATTTTGTTTCTTGCAGGCCGCTCTGGATTTCGCCAGTTCTCTGAAATAAATTTGATTTCATTTGATTCTCTCGCATCTTCCTGAAAATTATCGTCGTAATTCACATTTTGTTTAAACACGTAGTTTGCATTCTGAATCAGCGAGGGACAGATTATATTTCTAGCTTTTGAACAAATAAATGTTTTTATTATGGCTTTTTCCCTTTGATTTCTGTACAGTGATTCCTACGGAAAGTAATGATTAGTGATTTTCTTGGGTTCTTGGTTTTTGTCATTGACAGAATTTCAATACTTGCTTACGTTTCTCAGTAGTACAAGTCGATATGTTCAATTGAAGAAACCGTTGAATCAGTATGTATTTGAAGCAGATAGTCAACAATGTCGAACCAATGTGAATATTCAGTGACATGTAGGTGAGGTTAAAATAAAGCTTTTTAAATAAATCTTGAATGTAACTTGAGTTTCAAATTTGTGACAAAATCAGAACTTATGGAAATAAGAAGCGAAACTGGATCAGTGAATACCCTTTAAATTCAATGAACGAATCTACTTATTAACAGATTCCCACTCATTATATCACGTTGTATACTGGTGTGTTCGTGAGGAAGCATCATCACCTCAAGCTGTATACTCGTTCATGAAAGTAACATCGTCAGTATAAACTCCATCATAACTGGCTTTGTCGTTTTCCATCTTTTCTCGTACTTTGAATTGATATACAGTGAGTTATATTAGGAGCTTGAGGGAATTTTGGACTACAGCTTCCTCATAATTGATGATCCATTTCATTTTGTTATTCTTGCCACCCTCAAGTAAAAGCGATACATGTAGAGTAGTTCTCACACTGTATACCTTCTTCCGCAAAGAATGTAGAGTCACATCCTGCTTCGATTATGCGTGAAAGAAATAGACATCATTTTGTCCTCTGAAATTAGACCAGAAATCTTATTTAAGCGCAGGTGAAGTTTCTTGCAAATACGAAAGCAATAGTATTATTAATAATTACTACTATCATAACAGAAGTGATTCACACTTGTTTATGAGTTTCAACAGGAAAATATCTATTTTTCATGTGGAGCTATATACTCCAGTGCAGTGAGCTATCTGATTAAAAACGTATTTCCGTTTTGAATACACTAAACTAAGTATTGAGGCATCGCGCGCTCGTGCACCGCACAGGTAGAATCTGAATGAGAAACGGTGGGTTATATGTGAATTCGAGGCTGACATGGACGGCGATGGAGTGATGAGAGGTTTTGGTCTTTAGTACAGCCAGCTAAAGAGGACTAGAGAAAACGGAATGAAAAGTAGATATGCTGTTGAAGCCCTGTGTTCCAGGCCGATGCAAACGCTGTAAATATAATAAATGATTTATGAGAGAGCAGATGATTTACTCCATTTGATAAACATCAACTAGTGAAAGTAAAATAGTCTATTTTAAAAATGGATGCCTGACGAGAAAAACTATGGAGAACGTGTACATTAAATATAATTATTATTTTATCCTTTAATTCCTAGAGGAACGTAGGGTTTCAGCTGCGCACCTCAGTTGCCTTCTGTTTTCTGCCAACTTTTTCACCCCGCTCCAAGTCTGACCATGTGCTTTCATCTCCTCCTCACATGACCTCCTCCAAGTCACCCCACTCTGTCACTGACGATCAACTCGCCGCTTCCCTTTCAGCGTTCCACTCGATCAAGGGCTTGTCCAGTGATGTCGCTTGATGGTTTCCTCAGTATATGGCCAGTCCATCTCCATTTCTTCCTGCCTATTTGTTTCGCAATCGGTTCCTGGTTGGTTCGCTCATTGCCAGAGATCTTTGTTGCTGATCTTTTCTAGCCGGCCATCTGATCTTGAGTACTGAGCGAAGACAACTGTTGACGAAGGTCTGTATTTTGTTTGAGATGCTTTTTATGACGCGTTAAGTCTTTGATCCATATATTAGCACTGACTTCACACTGGAGTTGAAAATCCGGATCTTATTTTTAATGCTGAGTGCTGTTGACTTTTTTTTAACAATTTCGCTTTATTCCAGAAACAGTACTTGTGGTACAGTGTGGAATTTTCAGCACATATCTACAATATTGCATCTAATTTCATCGTACATTTAAAAGGAGTATTATAAAAAAATAAAATATATAAAAAAAACCAAAAAAAGAAACACAGAAATAACCAAAAAAATGCAAATAAAAATACCGAGTAAAAAAGAAGATCAACACAAATAATGAAAAAATATTTCAGTATTGGTTAGTGGAAGCTACGATATGTGTATGCGTGGTGAACAGTAACAGCTATAATCATACGGGAAATTATGAGATGTTCTTAAAAAATGTTTATAGCCAAGATGATCAGTTAATTTGATTGAACAACACTAAGCAATCATAAGATAAACATTTCAGGTTGTTTTTTTTTATTGTCAGTACTAATGCGGTTGTTTGTAGTGGTAGTGTGAGGAATCATGCATAATACAAAATTTTTAAGATGGTGATAGTGGCAATAACAAACAAGATTGTCAGTTAAATAGTGCCGAACAAAGAACAACCACAAAACTAATGTTACATGATGGTTAATGACGGGACAATTTTTAATAATCATAGTGATAATATAGTCGGACCCAGTAGATGTACAAAGAAGGAATAGAATAAAGAATAAAAATGTAAGCCAATGATAATAATTTTAAGCAGCTAAGTATGTTTAAGAAGGTTGTTCACTATAGAGTACAAATAAGAGAGTGTAAGGGGGAAATAACAAGGGCCAAAATTATGTTATTAACAACAAAGCAAGTCATAGGTTTCACGCCTAACATTGTCTCTGTCACTTAGAACACGGGCCAAATATGGTATCGTTGAGTTCCTATACTTGGTTGTGCGAGCATATATTATTTTATACTGATTTCTGGTTCTACCTGATGAGATGCAGGGAGAGAGTTGGGAATAGAGGGGGTGTTGGGGGTCAGAGAGTATGGTTTTAGACCATTTCTCACATGTATTCAGATGCTTATCCACTAATGTTGTGACGAGCTGACTGAGTTTTACACCGCTAGTCCTACTAACTACCTTCAACATCCTTCTCAGGATGGTATAATCCTTTTTCAGTAACCCAGGAAAGACTAACGGGGAACAGTAAAGTAGAATAGGTAGGATACGAGAGTTGACAAATTGTGTAAGCAGAGGTTGAGGGACTCCAGTTAGTCTGAGTTTCTTAATGTAGTAGGTTAGACGAAACACTTTCTTGGAAATCATTTGGATATGAGATGACCAAGTAAGGTCGGAAGATATAACTAATCCGAGGTATTTTGCATTAGACTTTGTTTCAATTATAGTCCCCTCAATTCTACAGACATCATGAGTGCTTACTAGTGTTTGTAGATCTCGTTTATGCCTAAAGGAGAAGTCGACAGTCTGGCATTTTGAGGGATTCAGCGTTAGGCCATTTATTTTAGACCACTGACTGATGTCCGACAGGAAGCTATTTAATTTGAAGCAGTCTGACTGAGACTTAACGGGAAGCGAAACAGTCAGGTCATCTGCATATTTGACGAAGTTGATTTCGTCTGAGAGAGGTAAGTCATGTAAGAAGAAGGAAAAGAGAAACGGCGAGAGAACAGCACCCTGAGGAACACCAGCTTCAGTAAGCAAAGGAGAGGAAGCTACACCATTATATACCGTGTACTGCATCCTATTGGAGAAGTAAGAGTGCAGCCAGTTGATAGCCCAGGACTCAGTTTGTGTAAGGCTAAGCTTGTTTAACAAAAGGCCTCTAGGTACAGAGTCAAAAGCAGATGTGTAATCAAGGAAAGTACAACGGACATACTTGGCCCCTTTGTCTAAGGAGGATACAATGTTGTGATGAAACACAGCAGCAGCATCCAAAGTACTTCTACCCTGTTTGTAAGCAAACTGCTTTGGATCGTTTGAGAAGCTTAGGGAGGGAATGAGTTTTTGTAACAGTAATTTCTCCATCAGTTTCAAAAAGGAGAGGTAATGGCAATTGGTCTAAACTTAACACTATCTCCAGAACCAGACTTGGGTACAGGGATGATTTTAATATCTTTCCACAGAGAAGGTACATTATTATTAGAAAAAGAAGTATTGAAAATGCTTGTAAGTGGGTTACTTAAAATATCAGCACATTTCTTTAAAACAATGGCAGGTATACCATCAGGGCCTAGACTCTGGGAAGGTTTAAGAGATTTCAAACATTTAAGAACATCAGAAGTATTGAAACGATGAAAGTCACTGGTCGTGTTATTAGTTAAATTGAAGGCAGAAAGGACATTTGGAGGGCGGATGAAAGATCTATTGAGAGTATTTACATCAATAGAAGAGGCAAAATTATTATGCTTACCACAACCAGTAATTTCTCTAAAAAGCTTCCATATGTTTTCTGAGGTTTTACAAGATAGTATTGTTTGATTATAAATGTTGTTTAGTCTCTTGATTTCAGATTTAATTTGGGTGTTTATCTTCTTAAGACCAGATTTATTCTTTGTCTTGTACAGCTTCTCTTTTTCTCTACGAAGTTTTTTGAGATGAGGGGAAGAAAAACGATCCATTCTTTTGAAAATTATCTGTTTTGGACAGCATATATCAAGACAGAATTTAAGATAGTCAGTCAAATTGGAAATAGTATCATCCAGTTTGTGTTCGTTGAAAAGTTCCCAGTTAGTGTCATTTAGCATACATCTTAGTTTGAGCATATTTTCTTGTGAGTAACACCTTTGCTGTGTTTTCTTGGACAGATTTGAGAAGATATTAAAGTGAGATCTGCTGTATATCTTAGGTAATATCCGAATAATACAATGATCTGAGTTCATGATAGGAGCACGTCGGCGTACTTCATATATTTCCTCATCATTAATGAACACCAGGTCAAGGGTTTTATCAAGTCGAGTAGGGAATTTAACAATATTGGCATGACCTAATGATACGAGGAAAGAACAATCACAGCAGTTAAAATCTCCTGTGACAACTGATAAAGAGTTTTCAAGATGTGTAACGGCGAATTCAGTGAATTCATCAGCAAAATCAGATAGATCAGATGCAGAACAGCCAGGAGTAACATAAATGTTAGAGATGAAGACGTATTTGAATTTGGATAAGTGTTTCGGGCGGCATTTGACCGTTATACAATCAATAAAGTCATTAGAGTAAGAAAAACATACATTATTTGAAGTTGACCATTGAGAATGAATGAAAGTTGCAACACCTCCACCTCTTTTCTTTCTGGAGCATAGTCGATCTTGTCTAAACAATGTAAAACCATTTAGGGAAACCAGATTGTCATCATAGAGTTCATGGAGCCATGTTTCTTGTAATGCAACAATCGCCGTATTGTGATAAGTATCAGATGATAAGAGAGACTGGAGATGCATAATTTTGTTGGGAAGTGAACGGCAGTTTGAAGTGACAATAACAGGAATGGTTGTACGATATAAAGGTGTCTGTTTAAGTGCACGCTGCCAGCCAGCGTGATGTTTTCTCTTAGATTTATTAGATGCATTATTAGTTGCATGAAAGTCATATGGTTTAAAACGTTTAATGAATGAATTACTGTATTTTATGCGATTTGTGATCATATTTTATTAAAATTAGGAATGAAAACATGACTTATTAGATGCAATATGTAGATGCAGGAAAAAGGTAGCCCAGATGCCAAACAGGCCGCCAACCACAGACTTAAGAGTAATGAAAGCTTGTCTTGCTTTTCCGATTCTGGCTTTGATATCCTCGTCAGTTCTATCCGCCTGTAGTTGAAACGATGCTTCCCAGGTATGTAGGTAAAGGAGGTTGTTTCTTTCAGGTTCTTCCCACTTATGCTGGCTGATTGTTATCTGTTGTTGTTGTTGCTGTTGGTGTTGGCCAGGAATCTTCATCACCTCTGTTTTATCTATGTTCACCTGAAGTCCCATCTTTGATGTTTCTTCTTCCAGCTTGTTGCTTTTCACTTGCATATCCCCCAGTTTATAATAAATCAGACATATATCATCGGTGAAGTCCAGATCCTCCAAGTTGATTTTGTGTGAGTCCATTTTATGCCTGTTTCCTCATTGCCCGTTGTCTGTCGCATTATCCAGTCTACTGCAATCAGGATGATCATTGGCGATAGTAGACAGCCTTGCCTCACTTCCGTCCTCACTTCAAAGGCTTCCGTAAGCTTCGCGTTGTGGATTAATTGGCATGCAGCATTGTCGTATAACTGTTGGATGAGATGTATAATTGTCAATGGCAACCCGTAGTAGCGAAATAGTTGCCAGATGACCTCTTGATCGACGCTATTGAAGGCCTTTTCAAAGTCGATGACGTTGAGATAGAGAGGTGACTGCCAATCCAAGCTTTGTTCAATAATGGTCCGTAGAGTGACGATTTGATCAATACATGACTTATTTATCCTGATTCCAGCCTGTCCCGGGCGAATTCCTTCATCCAGGGCTTGTTTAATTCTCTCCAGGATGATACGGCCTAGTATTTTGCTTGGAATGGACAGGATCATAATGCCGCGCCAGTATTTGCATTGACCTAAATCTACTTTCTTTGGTAGTTTGAATAAGTATTCTTTCTTCCAATCCTCGGGTACCTTGCCCTCTTTCCACACCTTCTCCAGTAGTGGTGTCATCAAGTCCATTGTTGTCTCTGGGTCCATTTTCAATACTGCTTTTGCAGCTTTCAGCATCTTGATTGCATTCAGGGGTTCTGATTTCGTCAGGGGGTCGACTTTCACTGGTAGTTCTGCTTCCGTTGTTGGTATTGTTGGGCGCGTTGTAGGTGGCGGTCGATTTAGAAGTCTTTTGAAGTGTTCAACCCAGTGTTTTCTTTGCTCCACTTCTTTGGTGATTGACTTTGCAATGTTATCCTTTATTGGCTTAATCTGTGTCGAACTTTTGCCCGAAAGGTTCCTAGTTGTTTGGTAGAGTGTGCCGAGGTCTCCTTTGCCTGCAGCTTGTTCTGCTTCGTTTGCCATTGTTTCATAATGTTTTCTTTTGTCTTCCCTGGCACTCTTCTTCACTCTTTTGTTCAGTGTATTGTAGCTTGCATTCAACTCCTGTTTTTGTTGCTCGTTGGTGTACTGGATAATCTTTCGTTTCACTGTCCTTCTCTCTTCTGTTAGTTTCCAAGTGTCCGTAGTATGCCACTGTTTGTCTTGTCTCTTCTTTCTGCCCAGAACTTCCATGCAGGTTTGACTCCACACCGTTTTCAAGTTGTCCTAGTAATTTTCGACGCCGACCTCTTCGCTGGTGTTTTTTTGTGTCTCGGCTTTGTCCCTTATGCTTGCAGTGAAGATGTCTTTCGTATCCTGGTCCTTCCGTTTTTGAGTGTTGAACTACGCTTGTGGTTTATCTGCAGCTCCTGTTTCCCTGAAAGCTTTTAATTTGATTCGGATTGTCCCTTGTACGAGATAGTGGTCTGAGCCAACGTCTGCTCCTCTTCTTACTTTTGTGTCCAGTAGGCTGCGCCTCCACTTCCTTGAGATTGAGATGAAGTCAATTTGGTTTTTGGTTTACCCATCTGGTGACACCCATGTATCCTTGTAGATATCCTCGTGTTTGTAAACGCTACCAACAATCACTAATCCGTTGAAGGCGCAGAAGTCGGCGAAGAGTTCTCCATTTTCATTCGTTTCTCCGAGAGCTTCTCTACTTATGATGAGTTCCCTTCCTGTTTTGTCTGGTCCCAGTTTGGCTTTCATGTCTCCTTTTGGAATTTTAATGTCGCCGGCTGGAGTATTGTCCATTGTTGCCTGTAGTTGTCTGTAGAATTCTTCTTTGTTTTCGAGGTCTGCGTTATTTATGGGTGCATAACATTGTATAATTGACACTTTCCTTCCTTTGGAGTTGAATCTGGCGGTTATTATCCTGGACGAGACCGCCCAATATTGCATCAGGGCCTTCGTTTCCGTTGGTGACATCATGATAGCCACGGCCTCGGTGTGCGTGTGTTCTTCTGGGTGACCAGAATAGATCATTGACTCACCCGTTGATAATTTGGTGAGTCCATTCTCATTCCATCTGCTTTCACATATTCCCAGCACTTGGATTCCGTATCTTTTCATCTCGTTGGCGATCTGGGCAGCTTTTCCAATCTCATACATAGTCCGAACGTTCCATGTCCCAGCACAGACTTTTTCTTTTGGCGCAAAGAAATTCATCGTGCTGAAGTTTCTGTAGCAACTTTGTTTACAGGGTGATGTTGCTAGCCTCACGCCTGAGAAAGGAACTGTTACATTAAGATAAAGTTTAGAGAGAAGCGACCTTGTGGCTTGCTCCCCTTAAAATCGGAATACAAGGAATAAAACAATCAGAACAACATCAGCAAAAGGAAAACCATTCACAGTAAAAAAAGTAAAAAGAGACAACAACGATACAATACAACAACATGCAGTACAGTTAAGCACAGTTAACTAAAATGATACCGAAACCATGGACTCAGTGCCTTGGGACAACTTGAACCTATAAATCCAACAATATATACAATTATAGAAATGAGCTATTGTTAAAAGTCACAAAATGTCAAGAACTTTGTTTATTGGTATCAGTAGACGATGATATTATATCCACAGTTTAAGTGTTCGAAAATAAACGGATTGTAATAATTTCCAGAACTTCGTGGTGAGCAACAACAAAGAAATGAGAGCTTTATATATCACAGCAAAAAGTAACGCACTAATCGAAAAGCGCGCCAAAATAATTTAAATATATGAATAACATGAACAATATAAGTAATTCGAACATACATGAAGTAAGATTTGATAGTGTGAAATATTCCACATAATGAATTAAAATTAAATCTCTTATCATGAATTAAAAGTCAATCTGGACGAAGAATATTCTTTTCAATAATTTCTCTTCAGGTTATTACAATTATAAAATATAATATTTACAGTCGTTACAATAAAGGCCAGTTATGCCGTGGATACATTTTTAACGTAGAATAACAAATTAGTTATGGGGTGTCAAAATAAATAGTCGTATTTGTGTGATAAACGGGCTAGGCTGAAATTGATTAGAAAATATTGTGAAATGGGAGAAAATGGTGGTGATTAATCATATTAGATTTGTAGAGTGTGGGGTAGGAAAATTGACAAATCAGTTTGAGGTTATCCAAGGTGTCAGGTGAGTGGCTAGTACAAAGTGGTATGTACCAAAGAGGAGGAGATAGTAAGACTGCAATGAGAGGTGGTTCACAATGAAATGACGAATGTGTGAAATGAAACAGGTGGAGGCATATGTTGAGAAAACAGATAATACACTAATAACAAGTCCGGATAGTATAAAATAAAATTCGATAGTATTGAGGGAATGTTTGCGTCAAGGGCATAAATTATGACGAACGATAATAATAAAAATAATAATAATTGTAGTAATACTATATAATATATAATAATATATATATATAAAGCACAGAAGAAAAACCAATAGGGTTTAGGGGAATGAGCATTCTTTGTGAGAAGACGTAGGAACAGCGTCTTCACCACTTTTTTTTGATACAAACATTCTTATTCCAAGAGCTTCAGCTAGCCTAGCACGTTTATCACATAAATACGACTATTTATTTTGACACCCCATAACTAATTTGTTATTCTATCCCCAGACATCGTCGAAGCATCTGCACAAGAAGCCGACATGTCAACCTGAGACCGAACACTTAGGTCCAATCAATCGACGGGAAAATCAAAAATTCAATTCAATAATTTGTTATTCTACGTTAAAAATGTATCCACGGCATAACTGGCCTTTATTGTAACGACTGCAAATATTATATTTTATAATTGTAATAACCTGAAGAGAAATTATTGAAAAGAGTATTCTTCGTTCAGAGCGACATTTAAATACATGAAGTAACTTCTCTCTTCGAATTTGAGCCTTTAAAAATATTCACTTATTCTCTCAAATTTATAATAATATGATTATTTTGATAAAAATTATTGAGAAAATTAAAACAGTTAGTCCCATTGATAAATTTGAACAAGGGATTAAGAAGACAGATTTCGCGAGATGATATCATTTCGTAGTTTCTTTACAACCGCTTTACAACTAACATGGTTAACAATGATAAAATAAAGTTCATGAAAATTACTCAGTTAAATAAAAACAAAAGTAGATACTAATGACCAATCATATTAAGATAGGTCATGCAGTCCAGGGTAAGTGAAGATTGAAGTCTATTGATGGAAGCAATTTGGATTAATCACATACACCCTAAACTATGTGTACAAAAATCAATAGACTTCAATCTTCGCCTACCCTGGACTGCATAACCTATCTAAATATGATTGGTCATTAGTATGTACTTTTGTTTTTGTTTAACTGAGTAATTTTCATGAACTTTATTTTACCATTGTTAACCATGTTAGTTGTAAAGCGGTTGTAAAGAAACTACGAAATGAAGATATCATCTCGTGAAATTTGTCTTCCTAATGCCTTGTTCAAAAATTATTGACTCTATTTTTTACGGGTTGATCACGGATTGATATCAGTTAGAGAACCATTGAAAACCAGGGAGTACTGGACAGCTGCTGTTTCATCCTAGTTTGGGAATCATCGGCTTGTAACCGGAAGGTCCCGGGTTCGAATCCCAGTGGGTGCGTACTGCCGATGATTCCCAAACTAGGATGAAACAGCAGCTGTCCAGTACTCCCTGGTTTTCAATGGTTCTCTAACTGATATCAATCCGTGATCAACCCGTAAAATATAACTAATCCTTACAAACCAAACTATAGAAAGTTACTCTATTTTTTATAAATTGACTGACCATAGTACATTTATAGTAGTTTTATGTTATCACATTTGATAGAAGACTACCTTTGTTACAAAAGTCGAATTTGTAGGTTTTGTGAATACTGTACACAGTCAGCATATACCTAAACGTTTTTGTGAGCATTGCATTTATTAGCAAACTTTTTCAAACGTAAAAACAACTAATTATTAGGCGTGCGAAGGTTATAAGTCACAGGACGGCGATTATTTTAATTCAACAAAGTAATCCAGTTTTCAAATAATGATTAGAGGGTTTATCTACTTAGCTCAATAATTTCGACGGGATTGTCTACTTCCACTAATGTAATTTGCTTGAGGAATTCGCTTCGCTCATTTCGACAATATCTAGCACGCCTACTCGGACGACTATCCCAATTATTTGGCTTTTCCGATTAAAGTGAGTGAAGCGATGCGAAATATTTTGCATCGTAACGTGAGATTTGTTTGAACTAAATTGGAAAATACAGAAAACAAGTCTACCCACTGTGCCATTGTTTTCAACATATTTCAGTGATGCACAATAGTGCATTATTATTATTCTATTTGGCTCGCAGTGGGAACATAGGGCTTCAACAACACAACTCTACTTTCTTCTATTTTCTGCCGTCGTCTTCAGCTGTGTCCTCGATTGCCAAATCTCTCTCATCTCTTCCTAACACGATCTCTTCCATGTCACCATTGGATGACCCACTCGTCGCTTCTCATTTCGATTCCACTCGAGCAATGGCCTGGCGTGCGAAATAATTCGGCAACCTCCCCAATGCATGCCCAATCCATCTTCATTTTCTTCCACATATTTGTTGAGTGATCTGCTCTTGCTTGGTTTGTTCCCGCCAGAGTTTCTTTTTACTTATTTTATCTGACCATTTGATCTTCGTATGAAGCCGGCGGAGCGAACAGCTGTTGATGAAAGTGTGTGACCTTCCAATAATCTTTTTCGTGACAAGCAGTTCAATTTTCTGATCCGTGGAGAAAGACCAACTTGACACTGGTGTTGAACATCTGAATCTTGTTCTTTATGTTAAGACAAAAAACAGTGAATTTCTTAACTACTTTCAGAGTGTTGAAGGCGTATTTTGCCTTTTCAATGTCGACTGGCTGTAGTTCAAAATGAGCCACCTTGATACGCGAAGAAAGTAACCTCTGTTAAATTTACCATGTTGATGGTGATTGATGTTTTTTGTTGTTTCTGTTGGTTGGTTACCTTCATCACATCCGTCTTCTCTATGTTTAACTGCAGTCCTATCTTCACTTCTTCTTCAGCCAGTTTGTCTGTTTTCACCTGTCAGTCTTCGACTTTATGTGACGTTTGTTACATATCATCGACGCAAAATCCAGATCTTCTGGAGTCTTTTTATCGGTGGTCCAGCGTACTCTTGTCTCCTCAATCCCAGGCGAAGTTCGACTCATAATCCAGCCCATCACAACTAAAAATATCATCAGTGAAAATAAACAGAACTCTCTTCCCTCTGTATGTACTTTGAACGCCTCGCTTGGTCTTCCTTTGTGGATCATCTGACACGTGGAATTGTCATATAGCTGCTGAATGATAAAGAATTGAGGCATGCCTTAGTTCTGAAGTTAACTCTGAATCGCTTCATGGTCGAGACTGTCTCGTGAATGCCTTTTTGAAGTCGATGAGGTTGAGTTAGAGTTGGAGGTCATTCTTTTTTTTGATTACAGCCTG
>CALYDD020000230.1:0-24970 GCA_944472135.2 Trichobilharzia regenti | reverse complement strand
GAGTAACGTCGATGTTGAAGGTTTGAAGTAAGTTTTCAAGGTGTAGGTTCTCATCACAAATGATGAAAGTATCATCATATTATCACTCGTAAAGATGGAGGTCAGTGATCGTCTATGACAAGAAGTTGTTTTCGAGGCTTACCATAAAACATTTGACCAAGAGCAACCCCAGTGAAAAGCCGATTGATAAGCCATCTGTTTGCCTGTGGATTTCAACACTGAATCTAAGGTAGACTTTGAAAGTATAACGACAAAACAGCTCACTTAGACGATGGATCAATATGCCGGCATCAGTGCTGTCGCGTTGGATGGAATCACACACATAATATATAGATTCTGTCACTGGAATATTGGTTAAAAGAAAAGAAAATATTCTTCGCTGCAACTGTCTTTCAATCATTTAATATAAATCAATAAAAATCAATCACATGCAGAACTAAGATTTAAAAATCCAAAGAGAATTTTACAAAATTAAAAATATGCAAAAATCAAGGCATTTAAACATCATAAGTATCAATTCAGACACACAGAGTTTAAAGTAACAAGGACTCTAGAGAAAATACATTTTCGAACTGAAAGAAAAACTTCCTTGAACCAACAATTACTCTAAATTGTCACTGAAGCCTCTCCATTTACACGAAAATAACATTATGAGCACATGAAAACTCTCCCAATATGTATCTGTTCCTTGTGGTTGTGCTGTCTTCACATCAATCTGCAATGCCACATTAAATGTAGTAGTTTAAAATGTTTTCTTTAGTGATGTACAACGATTGAAAATTGCGATACCGCCCCAAATAACTTATTTCACACACTACGGTCAGTGTAACACAATGCAAATTCCTCACCATGTTTCGCTTTAAAGATAAAAGTAAGTGAAAACTTAGAGAGAAGAATGCGAATTTTAAAAAAATCCGTTGAACACATGAATGGATCCATTTGTCGCCAGTATCACAGCATAAAAATTGTGGAAGCGAAGTGAGAACATATCTTATCGCCATGCAACTCAGGCATTTCACACGCATATTATAAATTCATTGCAAGCAAACATCGCGATAATCGATTTAAACGAGTGTTGAGGATAGTGGATATCACGGTTGTGAGAGTCCAGGTGATTCCGAACGAACGAGCAATCATCAAGGTGAAATGTCTGGTTGGTGCTCTCAGCTTCAATTGATGTTGTTCGGAGTGTGTGTTGTGATGATTGGGTTGTCGGTGGTGTGCGACTGCTCTCCGTGGATAGTTGGAGGAAGGCCTATCTCATGTGGCAAGTGACTATCAGGAATTCGCACTTTACATTCATTTTAATAAATGTTCCTGTGTCATTTGAGGGCACTTTGTATAACTCTATCAAGTGACATATATGGACACCATTCGACTCCACAGTCTTCAATGATTCAACTATCTTGTGATTTGGAGGAGAACTCACCTCTGATATTTTGTTTTGGATGGGAGTGCGATGTGTGGTACAATGAACTGCTACATAGAGATTTCGTTTTATCGTTGACAAACTTAATCATGGGCTACATCGTTATGTCTTGAAACATCTTTTCATTGTGGGTGAATCATTTTTGATGATTTCTTCTGTGAGTTCACTTTTTCCAGGTGACACATACGGTGAGCTCAACTGCTGCATGAGAGTTTTTCGTAGGTATATTTTAGTAGATTCTCCATTTGTTTTAGAATATTAACATAATGTTTCATTAAAGAATCAAACAAACACTGAGAAAAGCAATCTTGGAGCCTTTTAAGTATTTTATGTCTTGTTTAACCAGAACTAAGTACTAGGTAGGATGCAACCGAGAGGATATTCACTTTCGGACTGACAGAAAATTTTCTTCCAACAGATTTTTACTTCAAATTGTCACTGAAGCATCTCCATTTACACCACCTTCACTTTATGAGCCCACGAGAACACTCCTAATGCGTGTACTCAACTAATGATTATACTGTCTTCACATGCAACTGAATTAAGACTTTAAATAGAGTTGTTTATCGATTTATGTATTCCGTTTAGTATTATTCAGTTAATCCGTATACAATTTTTTTTATTCTCAATGTTCGCTTTGCGATTGTATCCCACATCTCTAAGTTTATTATTTCTAGTTGTATCTCATGTTGCTGATTTTTCACATAATATTTTATGAATGTGTACATCATTTGTGTGATCAGCTTTTTACGGGTATTTTTGCGCAGTTATTGCAAAATCACAATCCTCTGTTTCATTTTAGTTTGAACAGAACAATGTGAACGTCTTTTAATAGTGCATGACCATAGAGTTCATGTAAATCCGACAATTATATTACTGAAACCAAAATGAAATGTTGTTAAAAAAGGTCAAATATACAGGAAAGCATTACTATTTAAAATTAGATTTCATTAGACTTCTACTGAAAAACGCAAACGCACACGGCAAAAATTAACACAAAACATATTTTAATTTAAAAAAACAAAAAAAATTGGAACGAACAATCATCAAGGTGAAATGTCTGGTTGGTGCTCTCAGCTTCAAATGATGTTGTTCGGAGTGTGTGTTGTGATGATTGGGTTGTCGGTGGTGTGTGACTGCTCTCCGTGAAACTGTCACACCTTCTGTGAGTGAAGTGCGGATCTGACTTGCTCTTGGGAACGAAAGGCCTATCTCATGTGGCAAGTGACTATCAGGAATTCGCACTTTACATTCATTTTATGAAATGTTTCTGTGTCGTTTGAGGGCACTTAGTTTTACTTTACCGAGTGACGTATATAGACACCATTCGACTTCTAACTATTCAGCAGTTCAAACTGCTAGTTAATCCGATTCGAATTTGACCTTGATACTTTGTTGTGAATGGGAGTCAACTGTGTCGAACAACGAAGTGATTAATAAAGAGGTCTTTAAGTCATCGGCAAGCCAAATCATAGCCTATGTTATTACACTTGAGACATTCTGTCATTCTTTATTAATCTTGTATGTTTACGTCTTCTATGAATATGATTTCTTTTAGGTGGCATGTGGGGTAGGACATACCGCTGCTTAAGTGATAAATGTAGATATATTTTAAAATGTCGCTCATTTATTTTGAGAATATGAACTAAATTCCCTATGAAAGAATCCCCCAAATCCTGATAAAAGCAATAATGATGGCGTTTGAACAATATATGTTTTTTTGACAAGAATAACATACATAGAATCATGCAAACGAGAGACGATGCCATTGGAATCTGACAGCATAACTTTGTTAAACCCACAATTAATTCGGATTATCACTCAGAGATTTCCACTGCACGAACGTGCTTGTATGAGCCCATGGAATCTCTCTCATTGATTGTCCTAAATCATCATTATACTGTCTGCAAATCCATCTGGAATTGCAAACAAAATATAGTAGATTTCAAATATTTTCTTTCTGATTCACGTTGATCCACAATTGTTATACCGCCCTATTAACTAATTTCATATACTGTGTTTAATACAATAAAATCCACGTTCATTTTCGCGTATCACCTTTAAGCTCAAAGTGAGTGGCATTTTATTAAAATTCATTAGACATTTCTCAGACAAACTGTGAACACATGAATGAGTCCACTTGTCGCCAGTATCAAAGCATAAAATTTATGGAAGCAAAGCGAGAATTATTTTTGTCACCATGGTACCCTATGAATTTCACGCGCAAATAATCCCAGCACTGCAAGCAAATATCGTGATGATTGATTAAAACGAGTGCTGAAGATAGTGGAGATCACAGTTATGGGAGTCCAGTTGATTCCAAACGAACGAGCAATCATCAAAGTGAAATGTCTGGTTGGTGCTCTCATCTTCAATTGATGTTGTTCGGAGTGTTTGTTGTGATGATTGGGTTGTCGGTGGTGTGTGACTGCTCTCCGTGGAACTGTCACATTTTCTGTGAGTGAAGCGTGGAGCTGACACACTCCAGGGAACGAAAGGCCTATCTCATGTGGTAAGTGACTATTAGGAACTCAGACTTTTCGTGCATTCTATGAAATGTTCGTGTGTCATTTGATGGCACTTTGTGTATCTCCACCAAGTGACATATACAGACACCGTTCCACTCTTCTCTCTTCAACTATGCAAATAGCTGATTATTTGGAAAGGAATAATATTGTTATATATTTGTGGTATTGTATCCCATTTTCAGACTGAACTGTTCAGTATTATATCGCGGAATTTTATTGAACTTAATCATTATTATTTCCGATAAGCTTGACGCGGTATCCTACTGAGTCTAACTTGCATAATATTTTCCATTTTTTCACCGTTTTAGCAGCGCATAAGTGTACGGAATCATATAAATTTTTTATTCCAAATTGCTTCTTTCGTTTTGTTTTTTCTGTATTCTATTGATTTTATGCTGTTTTATATTCATCTTCATATATTTCGGAAAACCTGGTTGGTGGTGATTTTAGTGTTCATAGTATTTCATTTTCTGTTGACATCTATTTGAAATTTATTTTACAACATTTTAGTTCTCTTCATATTTTTCGTGCCTATTTAAGCCTTTTCGTTGTATGCGTTCGCTGTGCTTCTATATGACGAGATTCCGGTTACAAGACGATATCGAACAAAGGTTAACTTTTTATTGACCTATTGTTTTTTGCTTATGTCAATTCATGAGACAGCTAGAAGTCTGGCTACTATTACCGGTGAGTATTGGGTAAAACAAACAAACTGCTGCACAACACTGGTCATCAATTACCACAGCTACCAAATCGTCCGGTAAAAGATGACAGCACAAGATGATATTCTTTAAGAAAAAAAATCCCTTTAAAAGAACTCATGAATATTAACCTGTCACCAAGTATTGCCTGGCTGTATTCAGGTTGTTGGTTATCCGTGTTCAATTTGGAAAGGTTGAAAGTGTGATGGAGACAGTTCGATGCCAGTTGAAAATAAATTCCGTAGATATTGGCTAGTCCTCGTGCAATACCGTCAACTGACGTAAGATGAAATTTATGTGCAGTTCATTCAGGCGAAAAAGGACCAATCGCATTTGAACAATGACATGAAATATGAAGATGATGCGTTCCAAAAAAGAAGAGGACGCGCAAAAAGCAGCCACTATAATAAAAACAAAATGAAGAAAAGAAAATGCGTGTTAAATTTGGATAGATGGAACAGGTCATTTCAAAAAAACTTTATAAGAATAAAAGCACAAAAACAAATCCAAGAAAAAGCCAAAATATCAAGACAAAATGAACTGTCTGACAGAGAGCTAAAATTAGTTCAGCCGAAAAACCATTACAATTATCGATGAAGGATCGCAATCTACACCAACTCGCATTTAAAAGATGATGAATACTCACCGAATATGTAAATCCACCCTTTAAGCACACTGTCTTCACATCATTCTTGATTACCGCGTTATTCTTAGTAGGTTGCAAATCATTTAATTTGTGACATGAAATTGTCTGCAGTTGTGATACCGCGGTCAAACGAATTTTGTAGACTAATTTGATAAAAAAAACCACACTCTTTTTCATGTATCACGTTACAGATCCAAGTAAGTGAATATTTTATTTATCTCATGAGATATTTCTCAGAAAAATTTTTGAAAACATGAATGAATCCATATGTCTCTATCATCACTGAATAAATTATATTAAAGCGAATTCAGAATACATCTTTTCGCCGTGCCACGATATGAATTTCACACACAAATAATCCATTATTGCAAGAAAATATCGTCATGATTGATTTCAATGAATGTCAAGGATAGTGGATATCACGGTTGTGAGAGTCCAGGTGATTCCGAACGAACGAGCAATCATCAAGGTGAAATGTCTGGTTGGTGCTCTCAGCTTCAATTGATGTTGTTCGGAGTGTGTGTTGTGATGATTGGGTTGTCGGTGGTGTGTGACTGCTCTCCGTGGAACTGTCACACCTTCTGTGAGTGAAGTGCGGATCTGACTTGCTCTTGGGAATGGAAGGCCTATCTCATGTGGCAAGTGACTATCAGGAATTCGCACTTTACATTCATTTTATAAATGTTTCTGTGTCATTGATGGCACTTTGTGTATCTCCACCAAGTGACGTGTATAGACTGTATTCGACTCCTCAGTCTACATCGATTCAATTATTTTATGAGCCCGAGGAGAACTTGAAGGTAATTTTTTTAGTGTTATTGTGAGTGAACTGTGCGACATCAAGATTTTATTGATAAGTACTAAGCTGAGCGATACGCATACGATTTGACATCTGATATACATTAGTGTTTTCTTTACACATGTTTCTGTGCCGTCTGAAACCTCATACAAATTTTTTTCCTATTTTATCTCCTAGATAAGGAGTGGCGTATGTTTTTAGGATGATTCTTAGATTAATATGGACATGAATTTATACACTTTGACATAGTATCTCGAATCAATAATTTGTTCATGTTCCTGGATATGTTCAACGTTTAAGAGTAGGAAATGTAATCCCTTCTGAGAGCATATATTTTATTTTACAAGTACAGCGTATTAAGCTTCGTGATATATTTGAGAAGATGCATTCTCCAACTGACAAAAAGTCTTTGTTGAACCGATATTTACTTTGAATTATCACTGAAGGATCTCCATCTACGCCAAATCACTATTACGGGACGATGAAGTCAATTCGAACATATAAAATCACTTTTTGAGTATATTGTCTTCACAACATTCTGGAATACTGCATCAATCTTAGCAGTTTGCAAATCATTTGATTTGTGAGATAAGATTGTCTGTGATTGTGATACCGTGATCAAACCAATTTTGAAGTCTAACTTTTATACAACGACATCACTACATTTTTCATGTATCAAGTTACAGCTTGACGTCTCGGTGCCATGCAACGCCATGCACTTCACACACAAATAATCCATTCATTGCAGGCAAACATCGCGATGATTGATTTCAACGAGTGTCCAGGATAGTGGAGATCACAGTTATGAGAGTCCAGGTGATTTCAAACGCACGAGCAATCATCGAGGTGAAATGTCTGGTTGATGTTATTACCTTCAATTTATGTTGTTTGGATTGTGTATTGTGATGATTGGGTTGTCGGTGATGTGTGACTGTTCTCCGAGGAACTGTCACATCTTCAGTCAATGAAGAGTGGAGCTGACACACTCCAGGGAACGAAAGACAAGTCTCATGTGACAAGTGACCATCAGGAACTCGGACTTTTCATGCATTTTATGAAATGTTCCTGTGTTATTTGATGGCACTTTGTATATCTCTACCAAGTGAATTATATACACACTATTAGACCCCTCACTCTACATCAATTCAGCTATCTTATGAATCGGAGGAGAACCCGAGCTTGATATTTTGATAAAAATAAGAGTTCAATGTGTGAAACATTAAAACGACTGATAAAGATATCGTTAAATCATTGAGATAACAAACCAAAGACCAGAATACAATGTCTTGAGATATCCTTTCACTCTTTATGTATCTTGTTTTATAACTTCTTTTATGAGTTTTCTTTCTTATAGTAAAAAAATATGGTATGTCGAACTGCTGAATCAGAGATGAACGTATATAAATATTAAAATAATCTTCATTTATTTTGTGGATATAAACTCATTTCAACATGTAAGAAGCTATAAACCCTGAGACAGGCAATGATGATATTATCTGGATAGCTATAAGTTGTTTCACGAAATCAACGTATTATTTAAGTAGATTTTATAGAGATAACGCATTGGCAAACTGATAGCAAACTTTGTTGAACCGATAATTAATTCGAATAATCACTGACAGATCTTCATCTATACGAACTTGCTTGTATGAGCCCATGGAATCTATCTCAATGAGTGTCCTCAAATTATTATTATACTCTCTTCAAATCAATTTGGAATTGCACATTAAAAAAATAAACTTAAATTGTTTTCTGTGTGATGTAAATTGATCCACAATTGTGATACCGCTCTATTAACTAACTTCACACAATATGTTTATTATAATGAAATCCACAATCGTTTTCATGTATCACGTTACAGCTCAAAGTAAGTGAATATTTTATTTATCTCATGAGAAATTTCTCAGAAACACTGTGAACACATGAATCAATCCACTTGTCTCTAATATCATAGCATAAATAAGATGGAAGCGAAGTAATAATACGTCTCATCGTCATGCTACGCTATGTATTTCACACACAAATAATCCATTCTTTGCAAGAAAATATCGTGATGATTGATTAAAACGAGTGCTGAAGATAGTGGATATGACAGCTGTGAGGGTCAAGTTGATTTCGAACAAACGAGAAATCATCAAAGTGAAATGTCTGGTTGGTGCTCTCAGCTGCAATTGATGTTGTTCGGAGTGTGTGTTGTGATGGTTGGGTTTTCGGTGGTGTGTGATTGCTCTTCGTGGAACTGTCACATCTTCTGTGAGTGAAGCGTGGAGCTGTGGCAATTGACTATCAGGAATTCGCACTTTACATTCATTTTAAGAAATGTTCCTGTGTAAATTGAGGGCACTTTTTGTATCTCCACCAAGTGACATATATGGACACCATTCGACTCCTCACTCTTTTGTAAATCAACTATTTTATGAATTGGAGGCGAATTTGACGGTAGTTTTGTTGTTTCATCAAACGCTTTCATCATGATCTGACGTTGGTTAGAGAACCTTTGGAAACCTAGGTGTACTGGACAGCTGTTTCGTATCAATTTGAAACTCTTCAGCAGTAAGCACCCATTGGGGTTCGAACTCAGGTCCCACTGGTTACAACGCGACCTCGTAGACCATTAAGCCAATGGGATTCGATCTAGTGGCCCATGAATTCTAACTTCTGCCAATCCACGATATAGCGCAACCAGTAGCCAATGTCTTCGACAAACATTTATCCTCGCACCTGACCTGCTGCTTTTGTTATCAGGAAATATTTCTGTAAATGTCTCACACCTTTACTAGAGCGATGTTTCAATTTAATCTTGCTTTTGAATAATTTCTTTGTGTATTTTACATTTCTGTCTACCTTCTGCGATGTTTTATGCGATTCTGAATATTTTTGTAGCAAGATTGTGGCGTATGTTCTGTTGCCCTATTTTGAAATATCTAGAATAATTTTTCTATTCGTTTCAGTCAAATTTTGAGTTAATTCTTCTCTTGAATTTTGTAATGCTTTGAATATTCAGAACAGGAATTATGAAAGCTTAGTATGAAAACATACTTTCATGCAGCTAAGAGTCAAAGCATTTTATTATGACAGCAAAACTTTGTTCAAATGACAGTTATATTGAACTGTTACTGAAGGATCTCCATCTACACGAACTAGCATTTATGAGCCCATGAATTCTCTCAGAATGTGTATCTTCAAATTTCGACTATATGGTCTTTAGTTTATTCTGTAATATCTCATAAAATGTTACATTCTTTCTATTTATCTTTTTGTCTTCTATAGTTAAATATCCCCATAGTAAAATTTAGAGCAACACATTTAAGCGAACAATATTGTTTTCAATTAGATCTCATTAGCCTTAACTCTAGTATATATATATATATATATATATATGTGAGTTTACAAGTGAAAATTCAAATATTAACCAATCATGGTGTTTTTTCTATAGGATAATACGATGGTGAATATAAATTGTGCAATTAGTCATAATAGTAGTAATGAGAATAATAATAATAGTAATGGTCTTATCAATAATAAGGATGAAAAAGTGAGGCGATCTGTGATAACACGAATAATGAAAAACAGTATGATTAAACAAACAATTGTTCAGGTGGAAGTAGTCGATAAAGGCTAGTAAAACCAATGAACCGATTAAGTAAGATTGTAAGGGAAGGAAATGAAACAAGTTTATAATGAAGATAAGATTAAGGGATGATAAGAAAGGGGTTGAAAATATAAATATATCCCACCGAATCTTTCCAATAGACTTCGTATTCGTCTACTGCACACAGCTGGGGCGATAGGCATTCGAACTATTAAACCTAAACTATGCATTCAAAAAACTTTGTACAGCAATTATCCTTCGCTTGGTCTATTAAGACATAACCAACTAAAGACTTCTACACCACCCTTTATTTATATTTTCAACCCCTTTCTTATCATCCCTTAATCTTATCTTCATTATAAACGTGTTTCATTTCCTTCCCTTACAATCTTACTTAATCGGTTCATTGGTTTTACTAGCCTTTATCGACTACTTCCACCTGAACAATTGTTTGTTTAATCATACTGTTTTTCATTATTCGTGTTATCACAGATCGCCTCACTTTTTCATCCTTATTATTGATAAGACCATTACTATTATTATTATTCTCATTACTACTATTATGGCTAATTGCACAATTTATATTCACCATCGTATTATCCTATAGAAAAAACACCATGATTGGTTAATATTTGAATTTTCACTTGTAAACTCACATTTTATATATATATATATACATATATATTAGAGTTAAGCCTAATGAGATCTAATTGAAAACAATATTGTTCGCTTAAATGTTTTGTTCTTATATTGTGGTGAGAGCAGGCTGCTAGCTAACTGGTAGACATTGATCTACGTCAATGTCTAGGTCTATTATTTTGGCCGTGAGAAAATATGAAAAAGGCTGGTTCAACAACCAATCACAGCAGACTTAAACGTGGGCAAATATGATTCGCAGATAGATGGCTCCACTTTCCCAGAAATCTCGGAAACAACCAGTCAAAATGCTGCGTTTGTCTGCCTAACTTTTGAGAAACAACCAATCAGAAGACTGCGTTCGTCTACTTGAATAAGGTATGATAATGTACATGAAATATATATAAATACGTGCTGATTTCCGTAATAAAGTGATCTGTTGGCGGCCCTTGTCTTCTGTTGTTACAATATAATTATATGAACGTGTTAATGCACTATTTCGTCGAATTATATGGTTTTTATTTTTGTATATGTAAATATATATATATATATATTCGTGTTTTTTTCGCATACCTAGTTCCATGTAAGTAAATTCCTTCTATTGTTGCTTCATTCTCTATCTATTATTATAGACTATTTGGTTTGAATTTCTTACCGTTTGTCTTTACCATCATTCTGAATAGATTGCACTTTCTTGGGTGATATTTTCCTTTTAAATATAATGAGTTTTTTAGTCGCCATATGCAGTTTTGTAACCATCGGTCAATGCATGCGTTCATTTAATGGGAATTAGCGAACTGACTTTAATGTTATATTACTAAAAGTTACATCATTTAATGTAATAGTGTTGTAAATAATACAACTGATCTCCAGACACCTCAATGAGCTTCTAGGCACGTTTAACCTACTGGATAACGAATCTAAATGAGCTTCACAATGGGCTTTTTCTATTTTTATGATGCGACTTTCACGTGCATCGATAAACTATTTTTATTTTAAGGGCAAACAAACTTAGTAATTAAATGTTTTGCCTAAGGGCTATTTTATTTGATCGCGATGGTGAATATTCGTTGAAGTTCTGTGCAAATTTTTGTGATGAAATATAACGCAGAAGATTAAATTAAACTGTTCAAATTTGAACTTATCTTCAATTAGCTTACTTGATAAAGCGCTTGATAGATGACAAAATTTTTAACCATCCATTGATGAAATACTAATTCAATGAAAATGAATAGAC
This sequence comes from Trichobilharzia regenti, assembly GCA_944472135.2. Taxonomy (NCBI): domain Eukaryota; kingdom Metazoa; phylum Platyhelminthes; class Trematoda; order Strigeidida; family Schistosomatidae; genus Trichobilharzia; species Trichobilharzia regenti. The sequence continues at coordinate 13,402 of CALYDD020000230.1, read as the reverse complement.
CTCTCTGTCGATAGCAGTAGAAGTTTAATAATTTCCATTCGAAAACGTTTAAATATACAGATGAATGTCGACGGAGTCTCACTCCGAATTTAAGTGACAACAGACATAATATTTGAAGTGGTGAAGCTTATGATGACTTAATATCAGTAAAAAGTTTGAGCATTGTGGATTAGACCAAGTAAAGTATAATTATATTTCAATAGTTTACACACAATGATAAGTTTTGTTATTGGTAATATTTCGAGCAAAATTACTGCCCGTGAATAAAACAATTCCAACAGTGGTGTGAACACGGGCAGTAATTTCGCTCGAAATATTACCAATAACAAAACTTATCATTGTGTGTAAACTATTGAAATATAAATATACTTTATTTGACCTAATAATGACTATTCACTCTATGACAGAATCACAAGAAGTAATTAAAATTACGTGCAATCAACTAAATCAGAATTTCATTTGAAAGTTATTATTATCACTGAAAATACAAACTAACCACAGTAAGGATATTTGGAATGCATGTGAATAAATTAAGCGTTATTCTAAAGTCGTAATCCGTTCTTATCAGTTAAGTTGGTTCGAAAACATTTTCACAAAATTAGATTTCCTAGAATCCATGTGACGGTGTTAGAATGTTGATCTCATGAGATTTGTAAACACAAATTCGACATATTTAGCCAGTTGATGTAGGAAACAGAGAATGGTTGTTTGAACATATTCACAAGACATTTGATTGTAAATTTAGCTAAAGATCAAATCGGTGAAATCATATTAGTACGTGGTGACCATAAGCGATATATATATATATATATATATATATATATATATATATATTGACAGGCACTGGTCTACAGAGACCTGACTAGTCACAAGTTGACCTTATTTAGATAACCATTGCCAAGGCTGTGAGTACAAGACAGCTGTTTTCCCCTGAACTGGGACTCTTATGTACACAAATGTTGGTAATATGTGGTACATTTTCTTTTGCATGCAGAATATTTGCAGTCTGCTGGGTTTTCTCAGTATGAAATTAATAGCCAAATAACTGGTCATAAGTTGTGTTGTATTGGCGTAATGTACGTCGGTGGTTCAGCGGTAGAACAGTCGTCATCCACAAATCTGATCCTAGTTTTAATCCTCAGCACTTCCTAAGCTTCCCAAAGCTGGTATAAAGACTGGTTAAGTAAGAAGGTTGTCCGTGAAACCTCATTCTGTAAAAATAAAGCCAGTGATACCAAAACTCCAGGTTAAAGTCCTGTATCCCAATCGCAGCGCAAAGGTATAAGCAGATAGGATTGATATTATGTTTGGAACGAACGTAAACCCACTGTTATCGTTGTTATGACAATAGTGACAAATGATATTAGTAATAATTTAGTAAACACAATTATATGTTGGTACTCTCCTTATGACAGTGTGTGAAAGTGAGTGAAGCATATAGTATTAAGTTGGAAACTTCATCATATTTTGATTTTTCAATTGTCGATCATGTGGATATTCGTGAATAATCCCCAGAAATTCATTAATGAAAATAAAACACGTAGTTCAACAAAAAGGCTATTTACAGGGAATATATTTTCTATAGCTGAACAATCACTTTTCTGTGCAATTCTTTCATAAAAGAGGATAGTAAATAAAGTGATGAGTCATCATAAACATAGTTGTTTATGTTAGTCAATTCATCAAAGAATTTAAACAAGTGTGTTATAGTTGTATAATAAGGTAAATAATTTAATGAGCGAGTTGTGATTAGGATGCACTTATAAAAGAAGAAGAATATGGAATTATGCAAGAGCTCTTAATAAAAACAAGAATCGTGGGGATTTGAAAAACAAACAAAAATCAAGTCAGTAGAAGTTTACAAGGTTGTTACCATGACAGTATAAGTGGTTGAATAATCTTCATTTTTATGAACAAATCTAGTTATTCTACCCGAATGCCTAAAGCTTCAGCAATGCAAAAGAATAGGAGTATGGCCTACGGCTAGTTACTTTCCACTTCACAGATTACTTTGAAGGAGGCGTCTGTTGTAACCAGCTTTGAAAAAGTGTTCGATTATCTCACTGGCCTCTCTAAGTCGCATCATCCTGGAGACAGAATAAAACATGCACTGGTTGCAGAACTCCACCAATCCGGAACAAGCTAGATTCAGCAAAGGCGAATCGTGTGTTGATCAAACTGCAACTCTTTGCATCATCATCAAACAAGGGATAGGTTTGTAGTCAAACCTCTACCTCAACATCTTCCATCATCTTCAAAAAGGCATTCGACAGACAGCGTTGACCAATTAGTAATTTGGGAACTACTACAGTTCTATGGCATGCAATGTCAAAGTTTTCGTCAACCTCATTCAACAGCTATATGACAAAGCCACGTGTCAACGGAGAACTCGGCGAAGAGTTCGAAGTGCATAGAGGAGTAAGACAAGGCTTCTTATTATCACCGATGACATTCTTGATTGTGGTGGACTGGATTATGTGTCAGGGTGAGGTGTCAGGAATGCGCTGGATGACTGATAAGAAGACTCTAGAAGATATGGATTTCGCCTGTAGATAATATATGCCTAATATCACACAAACCCGAAAACTTGCAGGCGAAAACCAACAAACTGGCAGAAGAAGATGGCAAGCATAGAAGACAGGACTGCAGGGGAACGTGGAGAAGACAGAGGTGATAAGGACAGCCAGCCGACCAACGCCAGTAGCAACAACAATCAGCACCAATCACCATCAACGGGAGAGATTTAACAGAGTTTGCCTCCACCACTTATCTGGGAAGTATCACTTCAACTACAGACGGAACAGACGAGGATGTCAAAGTCAGAATCGCAAAAGTAAGGTACGCCTTCATCAATCCGAAACCAGTTTGAAAATCTCCTACACTCAGCATAAGGAACGGGATTCGCATCTTCAGCACCAATATGAAGTCGGTTTATCTACATTGGTCAAAAACTTGGTCAGCGTGTCACGAAAAGGATTTCCAGCAGGTTAAAGACATTCATCAACAGCTGCCTTTGCTCCATACTGAAGATAAAATGGAAAGCCAGAAAAAATAAGTAAAAAAACTATGAGTAAGGACACTTAGAGCCGATCGCTGAACAAATATATAGGAGAAAGCGAAGATTGATCCGGCAGACATTAAGGAGGCTTCTAGTCCCTCGAGTGGAATCCTGCCGAAAAGCGACGAGTGGGTCGTCAGTGCTAGGGTGGCGTGGAAGAGGTCGTGTGAGTAAGAGATGAGAAAGTTTTGTTAATCACAGCTGAAGAGGACGACAGAAAAAGGAACAAAGTGGAGATGTGTTGTTGAAGCCCTATGTTTCACTCGGAACGCAAGAGAATAATAATGTTATAATACTCCATGCATTTATCCCCCTTGATGAATTTGAATAAAACGAGAACAACAGTGGTTTGTGCAGAATAACATGGTACCATCATTTATTTCTTTGCTTCGCATTAGCTGCTTACAGCCTAAATAAATTATGGGGTTTAAGAACAGAAAAGTTTTAACATACTTGCAAATTTTACATGTTGTCAGTTGACAGAAAGTTCCACAATTAGTAAACAGTGCTCAGAAAATTGCGCTTATATAGTTTTTACACAGGCAATTCAAGTTAAAACAAAATAAATGTATGGATATAATGGTAAGGGAGTTACATAATAAAGATGAGATGTGCCTTAGATGCATAGTGACTAATAAGTTAGGTAACAATGTGCTGAGTTGAACTCAAATCATAGAAACAAGAGACAAGCAAAATTACAGATTATAAAAGGAGGGTGAGGTTAAAGACAAAGATTACGTAATCAGATGAGAGAGAAAAAGAGACATCCAGTTACCAAGGCAAGAAAGGCTAATAACTGCCTCTTCTTTCTGAACACATAAATCTGGTTACAAGCGTTTGATAGAAATTGCTTTGGCAAACTTGAGGAGAATCGAGCTCCTTTGTCTATTGATAATTTTGAAGGATTTCTCGATCTCCACCTCATGACCCGTGTTGAGGAGATATCTGGTAATAGCGCGGCTATAAGAGTTTGTTCCTTTGAGACATAGGCTTTTCGGCACATGTTCAGAAAATCGGAGGTGTGCCCTTCTTTCTGTTCTCCCAATGTAACTGCTCCCGCAGATACACGTAAATTTGTATATACAGTTGGAGTTAACATGAGGAGGGTATCTATCGACTTTTGACTGCACCAAAGAGCATGTTGTTCGATGGACGGGAACCAACTTAGCTGTAAGATGGGCTCTGGCTAGTGACGTCCTCAGTCTTCTGTTGACCATTTCTGTAATATCTTCACCTTTAAAATCTAGTTGAATGAAGACAGGCTTTTTTTCAACTGTGATTTGTTTGGTATTTGAGCCTTCACATCTTCCATATTTGTTAATGAATCTTTGAGGAGTGCCGTTGTTTTTCAGCACTTTTTCGAGATTCGTAAATTCTTCCTCTAGTTTCCCTGCAGAGCATATTCTCCTCGCTCTATAGTACAGAGTCTTGACTAGTGCTCGTTTATAGCTATTGGGACAAACACTATTAAAATGTAAGTACTGTCCATTCCATGTGGGCTTTCGGTAGATTGACCTCTGGAGACTACCATCTTCTAGGCGTTTTATGGCGACGTCAAGGAAATGGAACTTTCCATCATTTTCATGTTCCATAGTAAATACAATATTTGTGTGTGCGTTGTTGAATAGTCTGAGTAGGTAGAAGGCATGACTTTCACTGTTGCATACTATAAATGTGTCATTGACGCATCCACAATAGGAAGTTGTTTGATCAATTGCATACTTCAACTTTGTTTTCTCAAGGTTTGACATAAAGATATCTGCTAAAACAGGGCTAAGTGGACTGCCCATAGCTACACCATTTATTTGTCGGTAAAGAGTGTCGTCAAACTGGAATTGAAATTATGGTTTGGTATTTCTGGTGGCCAATATACCATGTAGATGAATTAGAAATTAGAACGCACATTTATGAATACGCGGTGATGAACCTGAGCGAATGATGCGTTCATGAAAACGACTTTTATTTCGTAAAGTATGTTGAGGCGTTTTATGAAATAACATCTCAAATACATATATCACATATCCATATATAACTTGAATTGTAGGATTGATGGGTTAGTTGAAGCAAATGGGATATTATATAATCAAAATGTTCAATCACTTTGTTGGTCGAGAGTGAACGTCCAGGTGAGTTAGCTACTCCACACCGCCTCTACAGAAACTTTAGAGTAATGGATAAGATTCTTAATGACAAAATAAAAATCGTAATGGGTGATATGAATGCTAAAATTGGAGCAAACAAAACAGGAAGAGAAATGATCCTGGATCTAATGGCTTTCGTGGAAATAATAGTGAATGGAGAACTCATCTCAAACTGCTGCGCATTCAGTCATACGGTGATAGTAGCTAGCGAGTAAAAGCACAAGAATGTAAGGAAAAATATATGAGTATAACAAGGTGTATACTCCAGAAATCAGACACACTTCATTTCACTCTCAAGAAAGTATTGACGTAGACTGCAAGACACAAATCAAGAATAGGAGCATTTAAGAACTCAAAACATTATCCATTGGAAGGACCACGTCAAGTCAGGCTGGAAGTCTTCAAAGAATCAGGAGACAGGCCATAATTGAAGCCTAACACTCAAAAAATGATGGATGGAACTACGAGAGGATATATTCACTGCAGCTTTGAGAAAGAAGTCGCAGACATTGCGTGACGTCAGTGAGGGAACCTGTGTGAGAGAACACGAGAATCATCTGAGAGTGACGTTGATGAAAACGTGAACAGCTAAACTGAAGGGAAAAAGAAGACGCAGGAAAATATTTATGTTTTTACAGACACGTGGTAGCAAATAGAAGGTGGGACCAGTGAAGTAGAGGATGTACCAATGCAGAGACAAAAGAGAGGGAAGCTTAGTTCAGTGTACATCACATTGAATAGAGAAATGACGAAGGGTGCTGTGGAAGATAAGGGAAAATTCTATGATGTACTAGCGACAGAAGCAAAACAGGCTACAGCCAAGAGAGTTCTTACAAAATTATGCCAAGAACAAGAGAGATGAAATCAATGGCATATAGTGAAAGGAACCTGATTACAAAAGAGGGCTGATCGAATGGAAAAGCTCTTTAACCAATAAGCAACTGCAGTCCATCCATAAGTGACTGCCAGAGAAACGCCAGCCCTGAGACAACAGCGGAATTCGCAAATGCAGTAAAGATACTGAAAGTCAGCTTTACAACTGCAGAGCGCACCACATCCTAACCACACTCATTGAACGGCTATATCATGACATTACATGACTCGTAATATAAAACAGAAATTTAAAAATGTCATATTGTTGAAGACATGAATAAGACAAGAGTTCTTAGTAAAACGATGATATTCCTGATTGTTTTTGACCAAAACATGAAATAGACAGTGGTAAGGGAGCCAGAGGACAGGAATACGTTTGGCTGACAAGAAGGCGGCCTGCTGAAGTCATTTCATCTGGATTTATCATCACTTCAATCACGAAGTTATATCAAATGACCTGTTCATGAACTTGCGAACTTGCTCTCTGATTTAACTTGCTTCCAAGTAAACCCTGTGCTGCTCTTGAAAGCAATAAAGAAATAATTACTTTATATGTATATCCTGTATGAAGAAAAAAAGGATTTGGAACTGAATACGCTGGACATTTTTGCATCATCTTTACACATTTTCTCTGAAATAAAGCTTCATTACTAATAAACACTTGAAAAAATTTGAACTTCACCGACTATTTATGTTTTTCGTCACAGAAACGCAAAGATTTTCAGGAGGAAGCCAGCGAGTTGGCAAAAGAGACAGAGGAGAGGTAACCTCAAACGGGGAAAGAGAAGGAAGCTGTGATGAAGATACCTAACTAATCAAAACAAACACCAATATTAACTAAATAGCTTCTTTTAACTGTCTCGACAGAATCGTTACACTTATAGTGGCCCAGATGAGAATGTAAGATGCAAAATCGGGTTAGCAAGACAGGTCTTCATTATTCTGAAATTAGCGTGGAAATCTCCTGTTGTCAGTATATGGATTTTCTACACTAAATTCAAGTGAGTTTTGGTGTAAATTTCAGGGCTTTGAGCACGCTTCACACACTGAAAAGCGGACGTGCAGAAAGGATTATCAATATGTTCCTCTGGCAGGCGGTAAACGAACCAAGAGCTTACTATCCAACAAATATGCTGAATGAAATGGTGATGGATCTGACACACTCTGAGGAGAATGTTCGGTGACTTCGCATGGCACGCATGCCCTCGAGTGTCACTCGAATGGGAGGTGATGAGCTGGGCGTTTGTTTGAGAGTGTCATAGAGAACATCGGTTGGGAAAGAGATGCAAGCTTGTGGCTTATCATTGGGCCAGCTAAAGATGACTACAGAGATTCGGATTATTTGGAGATGTTCTGTTGAAGCCTTATCTCGCCGGGAAAACAAGCTAAATACAATAATGATACGGTTTTGTGCAAATCAAATGTTAACTCAGAACTCGACACTCTACTGAAGCTTGTCAATGGTCTAGGGTGTCAGCCACTCTACAAATACCTCCTTAATCAATTACTCATAAATCCAAGAAATGAAAACTCTTAGAATTCCGATTACTGAACATCTAGAGAGCATGGGAACGTATAGAGTATTATGACAAAGAGGCTGATAAGTCTTTAAATATCATAATAATCCCATATATTATAGGATATAGTGTGATCAGTTCATCCTGTTACTGTCCTTACAACGAATAGTTCTGCTAACACTGTTGGGTTTCTCACTAATCACTACGTTCGACATTATTTTAAATCAATCTGGAATCCTTTGCTATACTGTTCATTCGCTGAGGTAATCGGGGAATGAGAGGAAATTAAAAAGGCTGCAGTCAATTCACACCAATATAAGAGATATGTAGTCTGATTTAGCAGTTTTGTAAGAACTCCAACTAGTGAGAGGAATCGCTGTACGAGCTGCAGAATACAAATGAAGAGACTGAAATACGTTGTGTGAAAATGGAGTGTATGCAAATTCAGTAAGTATAGGGTATTAACCAATTCTTCCATAAGATTCCAATACATACCTCTTATTGCTGTCTCCAGTTTTGGCTGAAATATTTTTTAAAGTTGTTATTATGAATGCGAGTGAAATCACCTTGGATTATCAAAAACGTGTGAGCTTATATTATCGTAAATAGTTTATTGATTGTAGCTGTCTACTGTCATTATTTAGCTGAGGCACTTATAGCATAATGACATCAGTGATACAGACGCGAACTGTATGTGATGTATAATTGTCTGCAATTATGAAGGCACCAAAATAACAAACTTCGTACACTTCATCTAATACAACAAAATCTAAATCCATTATATGTTTCACGCTAAAGTTAAACGTAAGTAAACAGCTTACTAACTGGATGCACGTTTGTGATAACTCTGGCTCACACCCAAATAATCCATTCATTGCAAGCAATCGTCACGAGGATTACTTTGAACGGCTGCTAAGGATAGTGGAGATCATAGTTGTTTCTGCGAAAAGTCAGACTGGTGTTTTTAGCTTCAATTTATGTTAATTGGAGTGTTAATCGCAAGTATTTTGAAAGCCAAATAGGATCCTTTTCTTGATACTTTTGTAGAGTTATTCAAATCTATTATTTTATTAATTTAGGCACTGTGGACGCTTTTTTTACTGGGATGATGAATATTCACGCCGTTTTCATGGAGATGAAGACGCCGATTCACTCGTATCATCTGAAGTCATGTGATTATTTTTCATATTCTATTTAGAGGAACTTGATGAATTCCTTATTTTGCAACGTAAATATCCTCATATGAATTCATGCAGAAAAAAAGTGATTTATGTTAATGAATTGGTTTGCTGTTCTGTATAATTAACTTGTAAGGGAGGATATCACTACTTCATTCATCTAACTCTAATATATGTATATTTTGTAATTCAATAAATTATAAATTTTTATGAATTTTTGTGCACACGGAAGATGATGCTGTCTGATAAGTTGATAGAATCAGCTTCAAAATACTCGCTTTCTGAAGTCTCTCTTAGTGAGTTTCAAACAATGCTATTTTCGTATTATTAATTACGTTTTTCTCAAGTTTATCCATGAAAGTTACTCATAATACTCACATTCGCGATTTGCAAGTAACGCAGATCAATGTGAAATTTAACAGCCTACACTTTTTGAGTGATACACCACTAAAGAGCTCTGCAGTGAATTCACAGAACTTTCGTCCGTTGTTCCTGTCACTTCTGTCTGCCTATCAAGCACTACTAATTGACATTTATGGCATGCACCCATGAGTAGTATCCTCCATCTGTAACTTCAATTATTAGTTCCTTCTGAAATGAGCTTAGTTTGGCATCAGAAACACATAGCTTCCATTTGTCTCACAACACCTTATTCATCACTTAATTCGGATTACTTGACCAATAATCTTTTGAACGCATTTCATTTCAGCTATTTATTGGAAATATTTTCAAAAAGCGAACGTTCTCACTTATTTCCTCAAAATATTAAGAAGTAGATTACCAACACGTAATTACGAAGAAACATGGGAAGACTTGGAAGCCAAAACAAAAACGTTCGTCTAGTTTATCTTTCTTCATTGTGTTACAATTAAGAGACGTGAAGAGGAGTCAACTGATATCGATGCCTTAGGGGCATTAAGTGCTTGCAGGCTGAAACTTATCAAAAAGATATATTTATTGATCTCTAGTAAAACATTTTTCGGAAATTTTGAGTCACATGCGTATCTGCATAAAGTAGCAATATGCCTAGTAGATTGCATACTGAACAGAAATTTTCGTTTCATTCACCAAGTGATGCACTTCTCATTCTAATTTAGAAAGTTATGTATAAATCCAGCTTTGATATCCCGATCAGATTGTATTTTTCTGAAATCTGAAAGTTGGTTAAGGTGAATTACTTTAGTATGAAGTCACTTTTGTCTATAAGTAAATTGGTATTTCCCGCTGATTAATTATGCTAGGACAAATCGCTGGGTAGCCCTCACACAGCGCCACCCAGCAGGTATGATTCTACGACAATGACGGAATGACGTCACAATATTAATATTCATGGTGATTAGTGTGGAAGTTTACATTGTACTTGACTGTTTAGTTGGTACTGTTTCCATGAAGCTATGGGTATGAGGGAGTCCAAAGTAGGACAAAATTAGAATCTAGGACTTCACAACTAGTCATTATCAACTGAAGGCTTCATTTTCAATGACTCCTCCAGAAATGTACTCTAGTTTGTCAATTGTGTTCATTTTCTTTGATATATTCAGCTGAGAAAGGTATGCATAAACTCACAGTTGATTTTTAAACGGTGAGAATTTCAAGAATAATTGCGCATTAATCTGAGCATTCACATTTAAAATTCAGGGTGGAAATTCTAACAGTGAAATGTCACTCACAATTGAATGTCCTAAGGATGACAGCCTTTTGTCCTACAGAAGTTCACTCGAGATTATAAAATAAAGTTTTTGGTGCGGCCGAAGACATGAAAGGAACTTATGAATCTTAAGGTGATGAGCAAAGCAAAACAAAAAAATGTTACTGAATATTCTTATTGCAGTAAATGTTCAACAAATCATTAGATTTAATTCCATAAATGTCTTTTGTTTCCCCTGAAAAATGGTTTTTTGTCCTATAGAAGTTCACTCAAGATTATTGAGTAGACTGTGTGATGCAAATGAAGAAACAAGCATGACGCTATATTATTGATCTGATGAATGTTATACGATACTCAGGTCGCCAGCAAATATATTCACCATAAATCACTTCAAAATATTTAGACATTCAAAGAAATTCCAATAACTTGAAAGCGAATCAAACATACGAAGACCATGATAAATCGCTAACATTTGAAAATTAGATCATTATCTCAGCAAACAAAGTGCATTGAATGTGTGAAGAATAAATGTTGACTTTGCATAGGAAGGCTGACATCAATGAAAAACCCAGTAATGTTGCACAAATTGGTCATATACCAGGCCATGAATTACACTTATTCTAGGAGGGCTGATGACATTACTCAGATAAGCGGATTGACGTATGTGGGACGGAATCGGAACCCAAAACTAACTGGCTTAAGGTCCACTGTTAACCTGTTAACTAAAATGAGAGTTGTCGACGACATCTGATTAACTGTGTAGCTGATCAGTCAAAGCGTCTTAGTTCTTTCGTCAGAATCTCACTGGATAAATTCCTGGCAAAGTAAAAGTCATATAGTGTTAACTACTTGAAAATTTCTCGACTTATGTTTCACGCTGGCAAAATGAGCGCTAGTTTGTTTGAATGTCGAGTTCAGTTAGCTTCTGGTAGTGGCCGACCAACGGAAAACTTTTGTAATGCATTTAACCACTACACACGATTACAAATAGCTGAGGAATCGAAACAAAACCTGCAGTTATCAAGCCAACGTACATGTCTCTGCCATTTTCTTGCTGAATCATGAAAATGCTCTTACCTTCAGCTGCGTAGAAGTGGCATATTATTTTCACCGTGACATTTTTTGCACAAGTGCCGTTACCACTGAAGTTTGTTGTCAATCTCAGTTAATAGTCATGCGTTATGATGATCAGCAAAATATGTTTATTCTCATTTATTTCCGGATTTATTTTCATTTTGAATCTTTGCTTAAAAATCAGGTTGATTTTCTTATCTCTTTAGGCGTATTGTGTATGTCCCGTGGTTCAAAATATTGTAGTTTGAAACTGATGATACAATCACTACTGGTTCCTTAAAATTTCTCGCCTGGTTTTGATCACACTCAGTTAGATTCAAATACACTCTCACAATAATATTGGGAATGACTAAATGTTCTGATGTACTAATGGCCGAACTAAAGGAGAGGACAAATCTGTTTAGTTCTTTAAGTATGTGCCAGGCTGCGGCATCAACCGAGTTAAATTCGAACTGATGTTTTGAAACGGTTTATTTGCAATTATCTGCTAACAAACTGTGATTAATTCTATGGAGAACTGCTTATGACTGGCCACACTAATGCGCCATTGCTTTGTTGATGAAACACAATCTTTTGTCAGAATTCGTTGCGGACTTATTTTAACTGTCCGTATTAAACGGAAGGTTGAAGAACGTCAAAGGAAAGGCGACATGTTGAAGATTTCCTTTTTCCCTCTGAATTATATCGCATGCACGAAGAACACTTGTTACCTGTGATGATTCACCACCAGCCAAATATTTTGTCATGGTTCTGCGCAATACTGCTGATAAAGCCATCGACTGATTGAGATTTTCCCTATGTAAATTTATTCAGACATTCAAACTATTCGAATTCTGCATACTTGCTAATTTCAAAAACTGCCATGAGTAACCTTAGATTTCTGTCTGCCGTTTTTATGTTTATGTTGTAGTGGATGCAAGTAAGAAGTATAGCAGCATGAAAACGGAGTAAAAGCCTATTTTAAATTATATTTTTCAATAGGGGAAATGTATATAAATTATGTATAAATAATGTTTCAGATGTATGCATACACCACATGTGATTGTAAAATGAATAAATTGTGCGAACCATTGTCCGCATAACTTCGAATTTTGAAGTGGTCTCTAAACGTTCTTATCACTGGTGAGGAATTCGAATTATCTCTCTAGTCAACAGTAAGGAAGAAATGTAGAGGGAAAGAACCTAGATTCGTGTACTCCAAATGTCACAATATCAGTCGATACATATTCGCCTTCGATTATCTTCACTTTCCTGACAAAAACTGTAGTGTTTCGTGAATCTAGGTGGAAAACTGAAACACAGACTGGGGCTTCACCGTGATATTTATTCTCACTGCAGTGGGGCAACGTGAGTCATATTTTGCTTAACTGTTTTTCTTTATTTCCGTAATTTAGAAGTTTTCAATGTACAACTAGAGATATTAAAGCTAACTTACTTTCCACTATCTCTTTCTTCTACAAAGATGAATCCTGATGACACATTTACAGTCGTCTGCTCACAGCTACTCTGAAAGTGATTTTTAACTCAATAAATTTGACTTCTTGTCACTGGTATGTACACTGCATATCTTTGTAGGTACAGCAGAACCGTATTCTGTTGGTTTCATTTATCAGTGAAAGTATTGCATAAGTCTGTCAGATAGAAGATTGATAATAAGGTATAATAAGGTGAAAGTTTTTGCACATGTGACAATGCAGGTTCTGTATAGTCTCATATCATTTCATCTCCGAGATTTACATAGATATCCATTGGTCTTTATTGAAGTGACTTTAGTAGATATGGAAGTGACTTTTAGTGAAATCACCGTCTCGTCGACAATGTTTTTATCTCAGTTTTTCTACGAATTCGTGGACATCATTCAAGTAATCCTGAAACCATTTCAGTTGCAGCAACTTCGGTGTATCTGTCAGTCA